>JACXGM010000783.1:0-14954 GCA_016801145.1 Umbra pygmaea
GTAACCTCATGCCTAACCTTAACCGTTAGTATCCTCCATCCTAACCTTAACTGTGAATGTTGCAATATAATTTCGAACGCTATGGAATGTATGGAATGTTCTCGCATAAATCCGCTAAACGAAATGTACCGGAGCAACGTAATTCAAGTACAAATATAGCCTAATAACAAAACGTGCAGTTCAAACGTAAAAACACCCTGAATAGTTTGGCATAGAACGTAATTTAGGTTTTCAAAATAGTTTCCTGAGAACGTAATTTGGGATAAATTCTGAGATTTACGGTTGTTTGTATAACAAGCTTAAACTGCTTCCATTTTACTAAACGTACCATTATTAATATAACAAAACACACATTCTGGGTGTAGAAAACCTAAAGATAATGTATAATTATGTGTGATACAGCCATAAGTTTTGGTTTTATTGGTTTTATTTAACTGGGTGTAAATGACAGTTAACTACAGATGGTGATGATACTATTGTGTTGTTTGCTGTACTTTGTGTTTCCCCGCAAGTGCATAATGTGGCCTGGGCATGTTTGAACACAAGTTGATAATGTAAAAGAATGCAGTTGTTTTCATTGGGATAGTGAAGCCTTCGATCAAATTCAGCCTCACCTATTGTTTTCTGAGTGTAATATTTCTACATCTTTTAAGTCTTAAATCAACAGATTCTTCTACCCGCCACAATATGACAAGACGGCATGACAGGTTCACAAGGTGAGAAATATGTAAAGCAGTTGAGCAATAACTACAGAGACTTTTTTCACAGTCTATGCCACTAACTCAAAGGGATGCAGCCTCGTGCGGAGAAGAAAAAAATTACCAGTCTTAGGGTTCATAAGGGGCAGAATTTCATTTTTCACTTATTTATCTTTGAACATCAAAAGCAATCTTTTGTAACAACCTAACAATGCCACAAAGGTCTAGGTAGAATGTACAATGCCATTAGTGCCAGATTCAATGTGCACTGTGTACCGAATATGTATCAAGGACAGTGTGGCAGTAGGTATCTATTATCTGGATGTCAGCCTTTATCCAGCATTGTCCTACATTAATTTAAACCTACAGGCATGCCTGCCCTTTAACCTAACAATTAATGCAGCATCAGATTCATCATAACACTTTAAATCTTAATCATAAGGTGTTTTCTGCATGGTGCCTTTGTTTGGGTTTTAATTAGGTGGACATGGTGTGTTTCCAACCCTGAGATTCTTTTTAATTGCCAGTATTTACATCAGACAGACTTCAAACGCAGAGAGAGACATTTGTAAGGGGGAGCACAAAGCAGCCCTTTGAAATCTCTACAGTCACATGAAATGGCAGGCTAATTAAAAGCCTTAGGCTGCCTACCGGTGTGATATGAAAAGTATTTATATGTGTAGGTCGAATGTAGACTGTGTCTCCCTGCAAGTGAATCAACGCAGGCTACGTATGTATTATCAATTCCCTTTCGCTACCTGTTTATATCACTTTAGAGTAACCTCACCCTTCCTATTTGTCAAATAGAAACATGCCCTCTAATTTAAATAGATCTGCTTTCAAAAGGCTAAATCATTTTACACATTTCATCCACTGCACTTTGATCTACAGTGGCATATACTAGGGCAGGTACAATGAATCTAGTTTACCAAGCAATGATTTATATTTCAGTTCATTAAGGTTATTGCCGATGAATACACTTATTAGAACATTCAACATTTTTTTCCTTCTCGGCACACAGAGAAAATGTAATCCGATAATTAAAACCAAGGACAAATATTATTTATGATTCCCAAGCATATAACAGCAAATAAAGTGAGAGGACATGATTAAAAGAAAACCCAAACATCTCCAGTGCATGAGCTTGCGGAATTGTTTTCTGGTGTCTGTGAATAGTTTTGATGGTTAGTTAATGGAAATATTTTGCGAATTTCTGATTTTGTCCATCATTGCTTAACCAGGTAAGTTGACAGAAAACATACCGTAATTTCCAGCAACGACCAAGAGCGTGATGAGCTGAGCGCAGGTCTGGATTTAGTTCTGATTCTCTTGTAAATATTATGAAGAAAATAATTTATTCAACACTTTTCAACACAATTTACTGTTGTGCGGTAGAAGCATTTGATGATAGAGTTGTCAGGGGGATGGAGAAATGAGTCAGAGAGGTCAAGGTGGAACATGGTGTTCTGAGACAGTTTGTATTCAGCATTCTTCTCGACTACATAAACACCTTTTTAGTAACAGTCAGTGCTAAAGACTGGATATGCGAGAAAATAAATACATCCCAGATGAACACAGATTGCGCTGATCAGGGCTGGGCATTCACTGCTCAACAGATTCAAGGCATACCGCTCAGATGTGATTGTCAAAGACAGAGGACTCTCCCCCTACTCCCTTTTCATCTGTCTCCTCTCTCTGGCCTCCCTGCACTGTTTAAAGCTAGCACACTGGGGCCCTAAAACTGTATTCAACAATCAGAGGATGAGAAACAACACAATCATTGAGTCAGCAGCAGTGTCTTAGACTGTGTTAGGACAAATAGCCAGGTCTCCAACAGCACAAGTGAGAAATAAAATGACAGACTGGGAATGAGTTGCAATATAAACAGAGTGCTCTGGACAGCAGCATTTCAACATAAGAGATAAGGCAAGCGCAGTAAAGAACAGTGGAAGAAAGTCAGAGGCTTTTGACTAATTAAGAATGCAAGCCTCTTCCTTAGATTAACTCTAGATTATGTAAATCTGACTGGAATGGAAGGATTTGTTAACCTCGTTTTAAGACACTTCTTACAAGAGAATGCTGCGCTTGTGAAGGACTAAGCTTACCTTTGACTTCTCCCAGAAGCTCACTAGCATTGAGCCTTTCCATCTTGTCTTTCCAGTCTTTTGACAGAAGTTTTTCCATGCAAGCAGATTCTGAAAGACAAAGAAAAGAGAACTTTGAAATATTTTCATTTTAAAATTCCCACAGATTTTATTTCAGGAAATGGTACTCAATCCAAATTCAATTGATTTTAATGTTTGAAATTAATTTAATTAATTAAATTAGCCTGCAGTTTTCTAAAATGATATAAATTAATTAGCAGTCGAACTATTCCAAAACCATATTGGAAATATATTTATGAAATATGTTGATAATTAAATGGAAGAATTATTCGTTTTTCATTTCACCCATGTCTCACCACTCTAAATTAACAATACAGCAACAGTCTTTGTCAGATCCAAAATGTTGATAAACCCCTCATACTGATGGTATTTCTGTCCTCCCAATGGTCAAACTATAACACTGACAGGGTGTTGGATAAAGCGAAGACTGTGTCACTTATCATTCAGAATGTATATTATTAATTACATCTAAAACCCATTCACCTGAATAGCTCTAACTACTGATGGTAGGCTGGGATTAAAACATACACATTCACTCTTAAGCACCCATTGAAGAAGGTAAAAGGTGAAACAGACACTTGGGAGATGGACTCAGGGGGGAGACAGACATTATGGCCATGTGAAGGCAAAGACAGACTTTAAAGGAGAGGTAAGGGGTGAGACAGGGTACGCAGAGCGTTCGCACAGCCGCCAGTGATGAAAACAATTAACATTTGTCCGGCGGACAATGAATCAGTGGAGGAACGTCTGGAATCTGCAGCACTGTCGCTGGGCTTGCTGATAAAAAACACACTGCTCGCCCAGCCGACCCGAGCCTCGCCGATCCCTAGGTCAGCCCGTTCCCATCAAACACCACCCACCCCCTCAACTGCCTCCACCCAACCCCCTCTCCCCAGAAACTTCAGCCAGACAGCCAGTGTTTTACAAAAAAACAGGACTCTTCTGCTGTTTGTCTCACAGCGTGGCTACCATAGAATTGGAATGGATAGAAAGGCCATTCCAATTCAAATCAATGGTGCAGTATGGTCAGAGCGGCAGCCATTTTAATGTGTACAATTCCATTGCAAAGATCTAGCGGCCTACTTCCGCATTAAACCGATTTGCGTGTTGTCACCGTGACAACTAACAACAATCGCCATTTTGTTGTGTACTAATCGGATGACCGCGCCAAGCAGCTCAGTGGCCTTTCTAGCCATTCTATTTCTATGGTGGCTACCCACCTATTGATGCTTTACCTGTGAATGAGAGAAGATCTATTTCATACTGCTGGTCAGAGCTTGACCGTTAGGACAGCATGGCAACAAATCAAGAGTGACGTCTCTTACTACATTTCCCACTATGTTGTTTTTAGTCTTGGCTACGTCTTTACTGACATGGCCGCTCCTGTAAACAGGAGCCTAAAACAGATTGTCCTCGAGTGTCGAGTTAACCAAAGATGACATCATGCCGTGGAAGACGGGGTCGTTCCCTCTGACAGGGGGGCAAAGGGCAAACAGCAAAAGCAGACATTCTTGAAGCCAACAGATATCCCAGAGGCCCCATCAGGAATGGTTTAACCAATCTCTTGACAATGGCTCATTTGTGGATTCAATCCACAACAAAAAAGCACAATGTAGAAGCACATGAGTGTTCTGGATGGCTTCAGGGCTCTGGCATTGTTTTTAGGATATTGTAGTAATCATGTTCTTTGGAAGTGAAATGTACATACTAACCTGCTCCTCTACAGCAAAACTATACTCCGGTGTCTGTACACATTCAGTATTCCATAATATAGTCAAAGAGAGTGAGACAACTGTATGGTTTGGATCATTCTACCATTACTAGCATCATCTCTTCCTCTGACAGAGATGTTAAACCATTTAGAAAGTACACAAACAATGATTTCTTTAATCCTCCTGTAATGTCCTCACCCTTCACTTCCACAAACCAAACATGATTCCATCCTTTGAAAACAAATGTAGTTCAGAGGGACGGAGCACGGGAGTAATATGGGGTCAATGGATCTCATCCCCCAGTTTAAAGTTGGCTTTCAAAAACATCCAGCGGAGTGGCCATTTTGTTTGATTGTCCACTTCCTGCCTGGCAGAGCAGCCAACAGGACATCTCCAGCTCAGCTCATTACAACATTACTTCTGCTTTATTGACTTTCCAATCCCCGAAGCACAGTTTGTTCTCCTGACCCACAGGAGAGTAGCTGTGTGTGTGTGTGTGTGTGTTTGCGTGTGTTTGCGTGTGTTTCTGTGTGTTTGTGTGTGTGTGTGTGTGCGCGTGTGTGTGTGATCACAGACATAAACAGGGGTTGAGGTCAAGAGGAGGGACGGACTGCTCCTCTAAGATGGGCTCAAGCTTCCTTTCCCTCCCGGATCCATCCAATCAACACACTGCCCCTAATAATAGCCCTGCCCCCTCACAGATACACAACAGCACTGCATTCACTCACCCCACAGCAGACGGGAAACACTATTTTACACAACTGTGGAAGGCTTGGAAATACACACACATTCACAAACTCACGTAAATATACACGCTGACTCAAACACGATCATTAAGAAATGCACCAACTGTTTTAGATAATACTATGCCCGTTCCCATTCTCCTCCACACACTCCACTCTCTGCTCCATCTTCCTACCCTACACTAAGGGTGGCCCCTCCCTGACTCCCCCATATGGCACATCCCTAACCTGGGCCAGACACTGCTAGCCAGGCCAACAAACAGCATAGCCTAGCACTGGAATGTGCCAACAGAGACTTGTCTGCCTGTTTCTTTCTCTTTTACACCTGGGACGGATGAATAATAAGCTGATTTATTGCGTAAAATAACTTTCAATGCAACATAACTCTTTAAATGCTCCAACAACTTAGAAGAACATAGGCACCCCAAATGAAAATATTGCAATTTAAATTTTCACGCTGGCAGAATTTAGGAGAACACCCACTAAATGGTTTAGTTGTCTGGCTTATTTCACAGCACCCTTATGAAGGCTAAAACATTTTTTGGAGGAATTTAGATTAATAGTAGAAACAAGGTCTCGATTTCTCAAATTCCTGTCTGTCTTCTCTAGAAACATTAAGCATGCCAAAGGAAACACTGCTTCATATCAAAATAATAGTTACTGTCATGTTGAGATCCGTAGAGGATGTAAGAAATACAGTAGGTGTTCATATTTAGACAGAATTGAACGCTAATTACACACGTAATATTAAACAACCTCTTTGTTCTTAAGAGGGAGCATTTTACAAGGGAAGATGATTTTCTGTTAAAACATGATTTACTTTATAGATCTTAAACCCAAACCCAACATAGTGTTAAACATTGCATTGTGGCTGTCAATATGAGTGCGTTAAAGATACCAAAGGGGATATAGATAACAAAGTATTCAGAAAGTGGAATCGTGTAGTTGGCTTGTCGAAGAGAAACAGTTTAACAAGATAAATGAGGAGTCCCATTGAGGTTATTTTCTATTTTCCTAAGAGGGGCTCCTAAATCTCCCTCCCGTCTCCTCTCTCTCTCATCTCAGATAAAAGGCTTTGCAGCTCATTTATATGGGATGAGAATGGAATGAAAACAATAGCTCTTATCAAGTTCTTATTTACATTTTCCCAGCATCACCACCATAAACAGCTCAGCTTGTCACTGAGCCCGGCCGGCCCCACTGGACACAGACCAACTTCCTTCATCCTTCAGTCCCGCTGATGCCATGGGCCCCTAGGGTCTCCCGTCTGGCTGCAACGACAACTGCTGTGCTGAGCCGCTAGCACATTTAGCTGTGTACAAGACAAAACCACTCCAGAATGTGCTCCCCTGAGAGGGAATGGGCCCAAGCAGCACCGTAAGCCTATCAGTGCATATGTTTGTGGGGTTCGAAGGGCCGTGTGCAGCTACAACTGGATAAAGGCCCCGCCCACCCATGTTTAGTTCAGTTCATTTGCTAATTTCTCAGCAGCACCCACGTCGCGATCTAATGCCTTCCGACAATGACCCACTACTGCCAACAACATTGTTTCTATCTGCTACTGTATCTCCATCGTGATCTTGTACAAAACATGTCCCAGCAGATCTGCTGTGGTCCGTCTGATGTGGGTGAGCAGTCGACAGGTTTGAGACACCTTGAGCAGAGATTAGAGACACTATTTTACTAATTGTAACAAAGGGATGTTTCCAGGCAAGTGTTTGGTATAAACAGGCTTCCAGCACCTGGCAATGAGTACTGCCAGAATCCCATGTTGGACAGAAACCACAACAGTGTAACACCCAGAGCCAGGTAAGCACTGCTGGCAGTTTCACCTACCTGCCAGACTCAAGCCTCTTTATGAGGTGAACGCTTCCGTCTGTCTGTCTCTCTCTCAAACATTTTAAAGCAACCGTTTACAAAGTGGAATTTGTGTTTTAGTGTGCATATTCTAATATGTTACTGTTAATAAACTGAGTGCAAGCTGGTCATAAAGACTTCCGCAAGTGCCAAGCTAAGGGAAAGTCGTTAGCTAATTTATGGTTTTACTGCAGCCCTAAAGAGAGTGGTTCAGTCAGAGTATCATTGGAAGCAGCGCACGGTTAAGTTCAAATCACCAAGAGGAAAACACAGAGAGCGCAAATAAATAACAAGCAAATCAAACCTTGTCAAATTGGACTTGAAATGGTCCGTAAAAATAATATCTTAATGATTCATAATTCATTTTGCTATCTACTTGGCAAATATTTTTTACAACTGGCATTGGGAGAAGAAGACATAAAATGAAGCCACATGAGCAGTGAGTCACATTAACTAGAAAGCCTTGCGTGCCATGTCTGGTGCGCTAACATCCGGTAGGTAGCATGAATACAGAGAGGTGTATCTTTTCTCCGGCACCGCGACACTGTCCGCCACCTTGCAGGGGCACAAGTATCTGTATGTCTGTCTTCTGTCTCGTTGTCTGTCTGTCTTGTGTGTTTTAGTGGCCATGTGCCAAAACATCTGTCCCTTCCCCGCTCGGCTCGGCGGTCTCACCACCCGGCGCGCCCGATCATTTGGCCCACTCAGTCATTCACACGCCTATTGTAATCCCTCAACAGCAAGAAGCACTTCCCCTCATCAATCCTCCTCCGGGCTGAGGGACAGGGGCCGAGATCCTGAAGGATGACAACACAACGCTGTAAGCGAGTAGGAGTCCAGCCGGCCCACTCTCTCTCTCTCTCTCTCTGCCTTGAGGTGCTCCATCACAACATACTGTAACATCCAGCGACATTAGGCCTTATAGCTCAGTGTGCTACACAGATACGTGTGTGACTGGTGGCTGCTTGAGGACTCTTTGTTCTGTTTCGAGTGACGCCTCTCCGTGCTTGGGAAGGCAGTGAGAGATATCTGTGAGTGGCAGGAGTCATCCATCAACAGGAGAGAGAACTCCCTCTACAGCATCAGCCCTGTATATCAGTCGGTAGGGTCTCCAGGGGAAACGCGATTACTAAATCAATGATCAACTGACATGGGCCATATAAATAATTCCTTCCTCCTCTACGGAGTAGCCTAATAAACAAAGACGGTGTAATGACGCTGTGGGCTGGATGGAGGATACTTTTCATTTAAAGGCCAGATAGAGGCAGCGTTCATGGTAGGAGTGCTCTCAGGCAACCGACTGGAGGACTCACTGAGTTGGAGGACACACTTGTACAAATAGTGGTAGTTAGGTTCATAATTATCTCCAGAGGACTTTTCAAGTGCTTTAATAATATTGGCAAAAAGAAAGGCTTCCTGGAATGAAAATGTTAGACTGAAGTTAGGTGAAAAAACATGTCAAGGTTAGGAGAATAAAGCTGGTTGCGTTCAATTTGGTGAAGACAACAAATCCATTTGAAGCTATTCTTCACCACTCTAAATGAAAATACCTCATTCGATTATTTATTTAACTGGAGGCTGCCTTTGTAACCCTGAGAATGACTCAGTCAGATCCGGTCCTAGTCGAACAATGCCAGTCCCATTCCCCATTCTGCCACTTCCTCACTGTATCCACTCTGTATGGAAAACAAACTGACAAAGTCGAGTTTTACAAAAAAGATTCTTTCCAACTCTGAGGGAATCTTCTGAATATCTTAATCACAGAGGCAGTAAAAACAAGACCCCATCATCGAAGCAAATAAAACACAATAATTACAAGAAGCTAGCAGAAAAGTGAAATGCAGTGAGAAAACATGTTTTGTCGTTCCACCGGTAGTGCCAGAGACAACAGCTGTTGGATACGGCGTGCAGATCCTCCTGAAGACTCCATAATCATGGCCTTATTGAAGTGAGGACAAAAAGGGCACTAATTGCAAGGGAGCAATCTAAACGTAATAGGTTACACACCCGGGCGACGCCGCACAATGCAAACGCTAAAGAAAAAACACAACACTTCTCTGTGTACAACAGTGGCGTCGTCGCTCATTTTCAGGCAATTACCTTGCCTCCTTGTCAACAGTTTTAATAACCTCTATCATTTCCACAAGACTTTTTGCTTCAGTTAAATAATTTCAGCTCTTTAATATGCAAATGCGGCCGATGGCATGCATGGGTGAAGAGGCCCGGCTCCTTGAGATGTGTCAGTACATTGTGGAGCACCTGCACCTCGGGAAGGCTTGATTTAATTGACACCTAATACTATTCATTATTCCACTTGGTGAGCATCCCTGTTAGTCACCTGTAGGCCCTCCTCGCACCGTCTCAGCTTGGCAACACTCACTATAAATAGAACACAACCTGCCCGGAATATTCCACATCTCCGCGTACAAGAAGGAACCACTCAGGTAGGTTTCTAAAACCCCACATCCTTCTATCTAAGGGGTGTGGTCCGAGATCTCTGTTTGAGGTCAAGGATCATCTGAAAGTTCTGCAAAAAAAAAAAAATATGAAGAAAATCAGGGTGAAGAACACCTGACCTGTGCACACGCAGCTGAGGAGATTGTTAGAGCCAAGTGGCCCACCTGGGATATTATAAACAAATGGCATTAAACTGAATCGCAGGGTAAATCCTCATGTGAACTCTGCATGTGTGTGAGTTAGACCTAAACATAGACCTAACCCAAAGGTTGAAACTACATGTTGTTGAGTAGAAAGAAAAAGGCCCTGGTTGTCCAGTTAGTAGTGCGGAGTTAACTACTCCACCAGCTTTCTTTTCATCTGTGTGAACAGAGATGCTAAGACTACAGCAGTGACCCGGCCATTCCAGCCTCTGCTATTCGCTATCCTCCCCGACTCCAGGGCTGACCTCTCTAAATAGGACACGTGTCTATCAAGCATATATGAATTAACCGTCCCCAAGAGTCTTCACCTCTTGAGCAGGGCAGCCTGTGACCTCTCCCGATCCATTTTACTGCAGGACTTTGTGGCAATCAGCCTTGAATTATTAAAGTGAGCAGTGAGCGATGATCAATTCATGCAGCCCCGGCTTGTCCAGTGTGAAGCAGTATGTCAGCAGAAATCGCACGCTGAACACCGGGAAAAGGCTTCCAGACAATGCACATCATTTGAAATGCGTCAAGCCTGATTTGTCAATGATATGTGAAGCTAATCCTAAAGGAAATAGTAGCAGCAATCCTGGGTGAAGTGGCTCCAGCCCAGCCTGCCTTGTTGGTTAAGTGTGTAAGGGAGAGTTCTGCTCTCTCTATCCTGTGTAGACCAGGGGGAATCGCTAGGGACCGCATCTGGCCAGCTTGCCTACACGGAGGATAGTGCCAGTGACCTGCCCCTTAGGAGTGGGTCTCTGTACAGCCTGTTATGGGATATCGGCGTCCATATGAAAGAGCTGCGAGTGAAACATAAATGTGAGCTGTTCCAGAGGAGAGAGAGGCAGGCAGTGAACACTGCAGATCTCCTGGCCAGCATCTACCATAGGGCCCATGGCCAGAAAAGGGCTTTGGGTTCCAGCTTAAAACAGCCATAAAGCCTTCTTATCTACATGAAGATAAATAAGTTGTTATAAGTAAAAAAGAAAGCGAGTAAGAAGCTAGGACGTATGCAACTAAAGGAACCTGGAGGAGGAAAAAAGGGGAAAATCCAATCAAAACTTAGTGAGGAGAGATGAGGAGCCAAGATAAACCCGACTCAGAGCCCCCAAAACTGCAATCTCCTCTTAAGCCGGAGAGTGGCAGCTGGCAGAGCAGCTGGAGAATAGGATTAATGTCAGAAGAATGAAATAAAACTCAACATATGTCCAAGCCTGAGGTGTTGGGACTGTGCGTGATCGTGCCCCCGATGGATGCCATGTGTGCATCTGGAAGGAGCCAGCCGCTGCTCACTGCTGTGCCCCCCCCTCCACCCCCCACCTCCCTCACAAGGTCACTTTTAAGAACTACGAACATTAAATGCTTGGTTAGCGAAACAAACTTTTCTTCATCCCCCATCCTACTCTCCCTGGCCAAATTCAGGCCTCAGTTGTAGTCGGACGGAGCTGTTGCTACGCTAGAGTAATAATACTCATTATTTCATTAACAGTTTAAATCGTGTAAAACGCAAAAGACGTCAAACCGTTTTAGTGCCTGTCACAGGACAATCAAGGTGCTGTAATTGAAAGGAGGTTTACACGTCGTTTAACATTATATTTCTGGTATTTTCGAAAGACAAAAAAAACTGAAACGCGTATAAATAATAGAAATGTTGCTCCCTTGAAATAGACCACCTTGAACCATGAGCACCTTGAATACCTTTCAGAAGGTATACAGCCTACACCTACACTGTACAATCTCTCCTGTGTAAAGTTTATTCACTGATAATCAAGGTGTATTCAGAGAGAAATACAAAAAAATAAAAAATAAGAACATGTAATGAACACCTTTCTAAATCCAAGTAGAGACTGCTTCAATCGCACATTCTACTAAGCATTAGGTTAAGCAGTTCCATCGTAGGAGGTAAATAAATTAGAAGTAAAATTATACGAAGAAAGAGGAGGACGTGCTACAAACTAGGCAGTGCTGATGAGGGGGTGCACTCACGAACATGAGCATTAACACAGAGATATGTAGACTTCATTTTAATTTATAATTTCCATTTGATGTCGGTAATCATTAGAGTCCACACACTGTAATAAATTATAATAATTTCATACAAGAATTAAATTACTGGGTACCTTGCAGAAGAGACGATTTTTGTTGGGTACCCTGCAATCTAACTGTCAGATATAAACTCTGCTGGTAATCAATCCTGCAAAACATTCACATTTATTCATCATGTTAAATTACTAGAATTGCGGATAACGTTGCTTTACTGTGATCAAGGCTGCTTAGTGCGATTTACTAAATGAATAGTTGCCTATGATTTTGCTAAGACAAAAATATACTAATAACATCCACACGAATAGATTACAATGTTGGTTCAAGCAAAGTCTCTGGCATATTCCCCAAAAATGTCATTATATACCTACTGTATGTATTAGCCAACAAAATACACAGGATCTGAATATTGCCTTCATTTTTAATTTTTTACACTGAATTAAAATAGGATGATAAAAAATAAAACAAGATAATACTGACTTAATGCACTGTAGATACTTTAAAGGATGATAATGTATCACTTTAAACCTTTATATCGCATAGTTTTGATGTTTAATATTCGTCTGTGTGTGTGTGTCTGTTTAGAGAGAGAGAGCGAGAGATAATGTGTATAGTGCAGGCATGTATGTTTTTCGTGTGTGTGGGTGTGTATGTGCGGGTGAATTAAACAATGATTTATCTAACTAAGGGAATAGTTTTTATATCGCACTCTGTGACATTGTCCGTTTCTACCAAGCAGCAACTATAGATACGATCAAACAGCTCTGTTTACTTGAATGTCAAAGTTCAGGATGAGCACATCTTGGTCAGTGGATGGTAAGTCCAAAGGTCACTGTTTTTACACAACAACCTCTATTATCTAGCCCATATTACAACCATATGCACCATTTCGACCTCACAAGGACACACACACACAGCCTCAATCCAGCTCATAAGATTCTCAGCAATCTGAACATGCCAACATGATGAATTGGTTGAGGACCAAGCACAACAAATTAGCTCATATGCAGGGTCTCAAACAGATGTATATTTTATTTTTTAAGTTCATTTTTCTGTTATGCACTTTGAGATTATTCTTCTATAATGAAAAGTGCTTAGCAAATGCAATAAATTATTATTATTATTCCTATTACAATTTTTTTCAGCACATATACAGCACATAATACTACACACGAGACATTATCATACAATGCCGGCCAGATCAGGGCGAGTTATGATGAAGTAACCATAGTACTTCAAAGGTTAAGAATTCCAATTTCTAGGAAGTCCCCATCACCGGCCCACAGCTAAGCGTCTCAATGCACTATTGTCCGAAATGGTTTGGCAACAATGGGAGCCGTATTTTCCTTTGAAACAAGCCAGTCGCTTTCTCTGGGAAACAGTGGCACACCAACTGAGACAAGCTGTGCCGAGATGGAAGAATTCTGATCTCATTGGCCAGCCGTAAGAAAATATTAATAGCAGCGTTCTTACAGTAGCCACTATGAACTGCCACCCAGGAGAGGCCCACAAACAGACAGAAAGTGAAAGAAAGAGTTAATGTGAAAGTGAAGAGGGGATCGGAGTGGAAGAGGACTACAGATTGTGGCCTGCCTCAACACCCAAATCATTAATTGCAGCATTATGGTAAGTGGTGCTGGAGTTAGAGAACATTTTCACTCCAGCACAGCAATCATTAATTCTAATCTAAACTCATAACTTTAACCTATCATTGGAACTTCATCACATGTAATGGATGGCAGGGTCTTAAAGCATATTAACCACTCGACCTCTGCAGACTTAAAATTATATCTGGGGCACTCCCAAAGAGAGATGGCGTTCGCCGAATAATTATAATCATCAGCACTCAAGCTTTTGCAGCGCAATAAAACATGTTTCTATCTGTTTCTTCTGACATCCTAATCTCATCTCTTGGCACACGTGAAACGTTATTGAACAGGACGAGGAGGCGGGGGGTGGGGTTGGGACATTTGTTTTATCACAAGTGATTAAACAGTCTCTTTGTTCAGGAGGCAGACATCAGCGTTGAGTGTAAAATATGCATGCTCACCATTAGGAGGGAAAACAATGCAAAAAAGTAATAATAGCAGGATCTGTGTTATCTGTCGTGTCTGCCTGTACCATGGCAGATCTGCTGGCTGGATGGCTGACGTTCCTAAGTCTTATAAAACAAGCTCGCGATGTGCCCTGAAATCATTAGTAAACCATATGGGTCATATGTGGCCAGGGTGTGGGTTACATTCACACTATTTTCATCCCTGGACAGATGACACCAGGTCTTTGTCCAGTTATGTGTGAAGAATGCCTGGGAACCAAACGCTAGGGCAGGGACAGCAACGCCGTGAAGAGATGTACCGAGTTTGAAACGCACGCAAAACGCAGACACGTGAATGCACACAATCACACAACAAAGGCCCAGTTAATATTGTCCCCTCATGTCCCGCTCTCCTAGGAGAGAATAATATATCTATATAGTGTTTATAATCGGAGTCCAGGACGAGGCTGAGCTGCAGCTGATGGGATACACCTATGAGGGGATGTGTGAACACAAACAGGCCTCTGTCTGGCCCTGGCTTGGGGGGTTTGTCTCCCTAAGACACTCGTTTCCTCCTATTGAGGGGTTCCTGTTCTGGGACTGAGCCAGCCGCACAATGGGAGTGTTGTGCTTCACGGGCGCAGGGAGACAGATCAACAGCTGAAACCAGGGAAGATGCCTCGCGGAATGCAGCAGAGCAGTTGCTACTGTTGACTAATGGGACTATGAGAACTGGGAAGGTGATCCCAACACAGAGACGACCGGCACACTGAAGAAACAGCTGCTCGCTGTGTCATCCTAAAAGGCGCAGAGGTCCGATTCAGATTGTCTTGCTTTAAAACCCTGTTTCTCTCCATTCGTTCGGACGTCTCTTCAAGCTCCGAGGAGTGAGTGGAGTTTCTGTCTGGAGTGTGGTTCTGTGTATGAATGTGGTTCTGTTTGGTGTGTGGTTCTGTGTAGGAATGTGGTTCTGTTTGGAGTGTGGTTCTGTGTAGGAATGTGGTTCTGTTTGTAGGGTGTTTTCATTTAGAGCACTAAATTTAAACAAAATAGAATACT
>JACXGM010000783.1:20440-64471 GCA_016801145.1 Umbra pygmaea
CACACACACACACACACACACACACACACACACACACACACACACACACACACACACACACACACACACACACACACACACACACACACACACACACACACACACACACACACACAGTGTCCTACCATCTTGCTCAGTCTTTGTCATCTCCTCCAGTTTCTTCTGTTTCAGTGTGTCGACCACATCGGCCAGGCTTCCTTTGCGGCGCTCCGGCGTTCCAAACGCAGATCCGCTTAGCAGGTCACCACGCTCCCGGGCCCCCTCCTCCGGCTTATGTGGGGAGGTTGAGTTATTCCGGAAGGAGTACAGGGAGCATATTTTATTGCTGTCAGATTCCTGTAAGAAAACAAAAGTTGAAAAGGGAAAGAGGGGGTTTAATCAGCTGTATTTCCCCATATTCTCTCTATGAGTTTAATCAGCTGTTGTATTCAAATTCAGTGATGAAGTTTTTTCGTGGCCCGGGGCAATTTTGACAAATCAATAACTCTTCTTTACGACAACAATAGCTTCTGTCAACTGAGGTTGTATGGCAAGTGAAAATAGTGCACGTGAATGATACACTTCCTGAGTGCATAGCCATAATGTGCTCAGCCTCTCCTTTACCTGGAGAGAAACGACACAGACGAGCATCCTGACTAATTTCTGAAATTGTGTTTGAGTGTGCATTTGTGTTGGGGTGAGTGCTCTGTAATTTGTTCATTTTGGAGTGGAGGCCTGTTCTCAGTGGAGTGCTGGGGGCCATCATGAATCTGTGTGCTGTCTCAGGCTGCTGTTGTTCTTCCCCACCTGTGTGCAAGGCTCCTGTCTGAAATGGATGGCTGAGCGCTTCCACTATGCTACAAGGAGCGAGGTGAGAGAGAGAATGAGAGACAGAGAAAGAGAAAGAGAGAGAGAGACGGGGGACGGGTGCATCTTGGGACATAGCTATTCAGATGCAAGGATGTTTTAATTACGGCTTGCACAGAGAGTATGACACGTAATTCTTCTGTGGAGAAATGCAGCCTTCATAATGTT
Source organism: Umbra pygmaea (assembly GCA_016801145.1). NCBI lineage: Eukaryota > Metazoa > Chordata > Actinopteri > Esociformes > Umbridae > Umbra > Umbra pygmaea. The sequence goes on from JACXGM010000783.1 coordinate 21,455, forward strand.
GTGTGGTGTTACCTTTGTGTAAGAAGACATAGCGTGGCAACACAACTCCTTTTAAACCACCTCTTCGGCACAAGCAAACACGCGCATAAACACACTGACCTGGGCTTTTAACCACGACATAACACAACCCCTTCAGCACACACATTTAAATGTTTCCTTTTATTTCACCTTTATTTAAATAGGTAAGCTGAATGGTACGTCACTCTCATTTGCCAAGAAAAAAAAATGCATAGTAGAAATGATTGTACAGATGTCAGATAGCTGGTATTCCTAACAAAAACGTGGAGGAATGCCGCTCTCCCATTCCTGCGGAATAGTCTGGTTAGACAGACAGCGGAGTCAGGGAGGTGGTTGGGTTCAGTAACAGGCCCGGGATGGCACGGCCCGGTCTACACGCAAGGCAGGCAGGGTGGGGGTGATTATGCATAGGTGGGGGTGCCAGGGCCAGTAGAGGGTGCTTGTGGGGAATGAAGCAGTGCTGGGTTAATCAGCTGGCTCGGGTTCAGGGCACAGCCCACACAGACACATGGCACAGCAGTGCAAGCAGGTAATCAGCAAAGGCAACAATTTCAGCCTCCTTGCTGGCTGCCTCCTCCCTCATCCCCTCTTACTTGCCCTCTCCCAGGCACCATCTGTACCAAGACAACTTGAGCTGACTGGATCGCAACACTTCACTTTTCGAATTTCAATTTTTAGCATCGAATGGTATAAAGTCATCGACACGCAGGGCCAAGGTCATGGCCAGCCACAGCGGATGCTAACTTATGTGACAATGGTGTCGGCACAATAACAATATGCTACCTATTTTTATTACTAACATCAAGCCTTGCCATGGCCTCATTTTCTAGCCCTATTTCCTTGACCTGAAGTCGCACCTCAGTGAAGTCAGCGCCAACCACCTCCATGGACCCGACACAGTGGAACTCCATTACCAGGAGCCAGCGTACGGGGTTGGTACAAACAAAAAAGGTATTGAAGTACTTCATTGATCTTTCTGTTTAAGGCAAGAAAGGACATTTCTGCTTATACGGCAGTCATAAGAAATGCATTTTAAAATAATATACAGGAGTCCTTGTGACAACTGAGAACTTGTATTGGCTGTTATGCTCTATACAAATACAAAAAGAATTTCAAATCATGTAAACGACATGCAAGCAGATGCAGTGAACAGAAGGAAGTTTTCAAAAGGCTCCTTTCATTCGATCAAGGGGCCAATGGACTGTTTGAAGTGAGTAACGTGAGACAATGCACAAGACATTCTTTCAAATGCTTTTCTAATTACCTTCATAACGAACAGCCCTGTGATCCAATTAGAGTCTGTCAGGAGAACAGCCCACCTGAGCAATCTCCTGTCTGTCGTTTACATTCTGGACCTCCAGATGAGTGTCTCCAGCCCACCCAGCACCAAAACCGAGGAGGTACAATGGGCCTGGGGATGGGGAAGGCAGAGGAGTGGGGCGCACAGCGACTCTCTCCCAGCAGCCACTGCAGTGTGGAGGGCCAGTCCACTGGAAGGCTACTTCACGGCCCCTCTGGATCTCTTTAGAGCAGGCCCGTCTGTCTCAAACAACCACCTGCCTCCCTGGCTACAGCCCACAAGAGCCTCAGCTCATCTCTCTTTCGCACACATCAAAGCAGCTCCTCAATTAGACCCAGATTGTCTGAAGCCCACTGAAGATGTACACAACAACACATATTGTGGGGGATGTTTCTTTAATGATAAAAAAGAAAAGCAATCGACCTTCTGTTCACCAAATGTGTTCTCTCAATGTGGCATGGAGTGTTTGTTTGGATACTGTGTACTGAACTGTGTATTTTTCTGCTGATATCACTGGGCCTGTCCAGCCTAATAATAGTGGATGTTTGAGGGATCGAGGATCCCTAAGGCTTCTCCGTATTAGAGACAGTACCCTTGGCTAAAATGGTAAGGGAGAGGCTTGTTCCCTTTTACAAGCACATAACAATGGGTGGCTGTTGAGCTTGTACAGTATATTGGCCCCAGTGCATCCTGGTCTACAGAGACACTCTAGTGAGAGGAGTCAGGCAGCTGGGGGGCTAGAGGCCTGGGCAGACCCTCTAGAATAGATCCCTCCCAGAGACTTTGCCCCACTGTCTTATTGTCACGCTATTTATAGTTCCATCAAATCTTCGTGTGATGTTAAAATGCAATTCAATACGTTGTTCTGTTCTTTTAGAAGGATCTCAAGACACTTGTGAGGGCTTAGGCTTCAAAGACAAGCACTTGGCACAAGGCATTTGTCTTAAGTCTTCATTCAAACTGTTCTGTGACTGTCCTTGCAGAGTAAATTCCTCTCTGTTGGGGCACAATGACTGTGTGGCGTGCTTGTGTGCCCGTGTGGTTACATGTGTGCGTGCACTGTGAAAAAAATCTGTGAAGAAACAATAAAAAGTACTGGTAATTTGCTGCCAGTACTTTTTCTATTAGTTTACGGACAATTTCCTTCAAGACAATAACAGAAAATTCTTTATAAACACAGTAGATGTCCATTAAAAGTAATATCGGATCTGTATTAACTGACATTTACTGTGTTCACAAAGTATTTTCTGTTATTGTCTTGAAGGAAATGTACGTAAAATAATAGAAAATGTACACTGTAAAACCCAGTATGTTAATTGAACTCTAAATAATTGTTGAAACTGATTACATCGAAATTATTTTTTAAGCTACAAAAACGCTTTATTAAATTACAAAATTGAGTTTGTTTTACTTAAAGATTTGGATGTAATCAGTCTATTCAACAGTAATTTGAGTTTTACTGTACTACTGTATTACAATATTTTGACAGTGTGTATTTCAAGCTCACTCACATTCAGAGCCTACACATTGGTAAAAATCACTGTCTCTCTAAAAGTGGTCATCAATGGAAAACATTGCTCATTGTCTAGAGTGAAAACCACCAATGTAATTTTGAGAACAGAGAGGAGAACCCAGCATCAACTAGTCTGGCATCTCCAGGAAATGGTGAATGATGAGGTCTTGATCGGAATGAACATACCGCTAATAAATTTGACTCTTTACTGGAATGAATAATTCCTGATTCAAGGATTTCTCACTCATATAGATAGTATTAATCGAATAGTGAACTGGTCACTGCTCATCAGGCCTTGTGTCTCACCATGCGTTGCTGGGCTGATAGCATGCTGTCCCAGTCACTCTCTGAAGGAACACCGCTGAGGGACTGTAGTTGGTCCAGGGAGCCTTTGCTGTGGAGGAGGCTGTGCAGGGGCAGCTGAGGGGTCCCGTGGGCCTCTGCACTCTCTTCCTTATCCCAAGACAGGTGGTCTTGACTCATGGCTTCGTCCCCATCAGCAACTGAGGCAAACGGAGAGGTGGCTTGCTTGGAAGACATTATTCTGCTGTGATGGAGGAAGGAAGAACAAGACGACCGGTCAGAAAGCATCAAAGCAACCGAGTTAAATGCCTGACAGATTAATATTGTCGAAAGAAACCACACTGTCCTAAGTCCAAAATGGTGATATATATCAGTGGTCATCTGGCCCACTGGAAAGGTCAAAGGTCAGGTCAAGGGTCTGCTAATCCTTTGTTTTATGTAAATGGTGGTGCTGAGGCTGGGCATCAGACTGGAGAGGTGATTATGTCTGGCTCCACCCCCATCATTCCATCCAACCGCCAATCAATAATAACACTAGATGAAGGGTAGGAGGACAAACCTACTTACTCTATGGCTTTAAATGTACTAGGCAATACTTTAGACTTTGTTCATTTAAACAATAAGGTAGTTCAATAGAACAGGACATGTACTTGTGCACTTATGATTTAAACATAAGCAGAGAACATTATATTGCTTCATTAAATGGTTGATATCATGGCAAATAGCTTTATTTCTCCTTGAATCGTCTAGGAGTAAATAAAATGTGAAAGGTCAATAAAGAAAGGAAAATCAATAAAGATCTCTTTTTTAATTCAACAGAGATTAGTACAAATATTTGGCATTGTGCCTTCAAGACGATTCCATTTTTGCCTCTCACTTTTTAAATTAGCAAATACAATATATCCTGTTAAAAGAGTTTGGATATCAGCTGTTAAATAAATTGATTTGAATTTCAATTTAAGTAGTGTTTTCTGTACATTTCTGATTCATGAACTACGTTATTCCTACCATATAGAAATCTGCCTTTTCTTTCAATGAATGAGTTCGCCTTCATGATGCAGACAACAATGATTCAAATGAAAACTGTGCTTGGTATTAATAACTAAATAATATGATATTCCTTCTTAAGTTCACTAAAGGAGCCTGTGCATATTTACTGCTAATCCTCTTTTCGCTGAGCCCCGGTCAGCCTCTTTATCTAAGCTGCTGGTATTTAACAATGAAAACAACATGTCAGCCTCAAGTCTCATCTCTGCTGTGGCATCGTTGATGCCAGGGGGCTCCAGGGTGAGGCAGGGCTGGGCAGGGGGAGGCAGCAGCAAGAAGAGAGACAGAGGGAGGCGGGGAGGAAGCAGGAGAGCTTAGGGGTGGCACCAGGGATCAGTAAACAAGGGCAGCTCAAGGTGTGAGGATCTGCAGCCTGCATTTTCCTGTGATCCTTCTCTGGCCCATCACGTTTTCTTCACAGGGTCAACGTAATGGAGGCTAGCAGGCCCATTTGCTAGGCCACAGGCTGGACCAAACCATACTCCAGCTAACCCGAAGCAATGCCAACCCTTGCGTACCTCCCGAGAGTGGCAAGAGATTCACAGAGGGATCAAAAGTAATCTGACACAGGGGAAGATTAACACAGTTCGGTGTTAGAATAAATCTGCTCACGTGCCTACATGTGTCAGCCTTCCAGTAAGGGAGGACTGTGCGCATCACATGTCGCTGTCAGGCCCAATAGCCCTCAGCAACCTCAAATCTACTAAAGAGTGACTGGTTCATTTGAAAGCATGCCATCCTCTCACACACTTCACTGAGCAGCCGAGCAGACTGGCACTCAATATGAATTGTTAAATACAATTCATTCATTGGGTTCAGGGCTAAGACATGACTGTATTTCACAAGGCATTACAGACAGAGTGTTAAAAACACATACAAGAATTAGACCATTCAAGTTTTACAGACAGGCACACACGTACATTCACACTGACACACACAGCCATATAGTCACGAATGTGTATTTCTTGTGGTAGTTAAGGGGGAAAATTGGACAATAGCAGGCCATGTTAATCACCCAGGCCCCTACAGCTGTGTCAACACAGCCCGTGTGTCAGGTACTGTGGGACGTCGTTCTCAGACACGCCTGTGTTGTCTTGTATTTTCTTATGAAGGACCAGCCCAAAAATTCTATTAGCCAATAAATTGTTTCCTGTAATTTTATAAAATAGAAAATCGTCTTGAAATTGAGTGTTAATTGAAAATCTAAATTCAGAGCAAAGTTCGGAGCTTGCGTTTTTAGTGTGACGGAGAGCTGGGCACCAGAGAGGATTGACCAATAAAAGGAAGGTGCTTGAGTTAGGAGATTCCAACATATTTTTTATTCATGCATCCAAACGGCCCGGGCTCCCACACAACAAGCTCCCATCTTCATTGGACTGCGAGAGTGAAACAAAGCACTTCTTTTGTATTACACAGTAAATCAAGTGGTATTATTTTACCACTAAAATATTCAGTCTCACAGGCACTTTTCTCCAGTCTCCAGCCATCAGTCAAACTGGTGAGGCGTGAGAGAGTGAACATGGCTGACTCCATCCTGGGGTAACACGTGTCTACAGCAATCTTGTTAGGAAATGCAACAGATCTGTGGCAGGCTCTGTAACAGTATTTGTCAGTGAGAGTTAATAATGTATTAGCAGAACTGGAAGGCCTGCGCTCCGCTGAGGCACCCCCCCCAACCTCTCACAGGCCCTATACAATACCAGCTGGCATCGCTACAGGGATGAACATTGCAATAAATCTCAGAAAATGTTTGAAGGAAACAATAACATTACATTGTCACCAAAGCCTATGGTGGAGTACAATAGCGCACAATGTGAGGGTTCGATTGCAGAACTGGTTTAAACAAAGGATAAAACAAGATGTTTATGAAAAGCTTGAGAGCAACTGGGGTAACAAAGCAGAGGCAGTTGTGTGTCACATTCAAAAACAGCATTTCCAAGGCTCTGCTTAAGATGCTCACAAAAAGGCTCAGCAATACAACGCGTTTGCACATGTCTTAACTGGAGTGCAATCTTTGCCGCTGCAATTCCTTTACTCCTATCAATAATTGAATATGTTTCTCTAAATAAGTGCTTTGTGCATATTGAAGCAAACTGAAGAGGCCCCTGGCTCCTGTGCATTTGACAATAGGCTCCCCTCACATCTGATTACAAATAACAATGGACAGCTAACAAACTAAATGAATCAATAAGTGTATGACATGCTGCATATCTTCTCCCAGTCCCAAATGACTAGCTAGAAAATAACAGAAAGAGACTGTGTCTATATATAGCTGACTATATTGTTCGAAATTTATAAGATTACGAGCTGCGCTTTCCCAGCTGTAGCTCGTACGGCCTGGAATGCTTTGAGTCATGGATTGTTGCCACTGATACTGTTTCATCACGCAACAACCTCTGTTTAATTGGTTAGCATTAGAGGAGACTAGTCTTGTGACTGGGCCATGTGTCTGTTGATATCCCATTTCCTCCTCTCTGGTACGAAGCTCTGACTCTCAGCCCGCCGTCTCTACTCTGTTACACTGCTGACCTTTCATAAACAATGGTGATAAGTAAATCCACACCAGGTCTGCATCACATCTCTGGACCCCAACCTACCAGTCGTCGTCTCGCATGCCTTGCACCCTAAATTGCCTCACCCCACACCACCCATAATCACAGGTCACTTCAGAAGGAACATATTACTGCTTTTCTCAGACACCACCAACTCGAAACAATTACACATAAACAATCACGTAAGTAGTAAAAACAAGAGGGCCTTGTTTGAGGACGTAATGACGGCAATGCTGAATATGGCAAAAACTGCTTCATGACAGAGCCTCAAGTTTCCATGGGTAACAGCATGTAGGTTCACAGACATATGCATGCAATGGGGAGTGATGGAGCTTACAGAAGGTTGAGTGTTTTATTTGGTTTTAACAGTCTACAGAATATGAAGTATTTTTAACATCAAACTAATTTGAGGACTGAAAGAGATATTTCTTTCCATTTGAAAATATCTATTGATTTTCCTTTCTAAGGACATTCAATAATGTCTATCTATTGAAGTTATTATGTACAACCTACAAAGGGAAAATATAACAAATACATCTGTAAGATTTTCTTTAAAAGACAGGAAACTTCAAAAGTGATACAAAGGTGGAACTGTAATGTATATCGATTTCACAAAAGTGCAAGTATTGATGTTATGAAAGTGACAGAAAGACAGCGACAGACAACAAGAGAGTGAAGCAGTGAGACAGATAGGGAGAGACAGACAGACACAGAGTGAGACATAGAGAGACAGACATGTTTCTGTACTCGTTTAGACTTGAGGTGATGGAAAGAGCAAATGATCTATTCCCTCTGCCTCTGAGGTGTGAGCAACCTCTTCTCTCACTCTCTTGTCCCAGGTGACACATGATAAATCCACAGGGTCTCACCTGGCATAATGAGATATTGCTACCTGGCAGCTTTCAGCTGGAAAATTACTGACACATTCAACCCCATTTAGCACAATTAAATGATCACCTTCCATTGTGACTTTGTAGTGTCTCCGACAAACCTGTCTCTATCACTGTGCTTCACTCTCTATATGAGCCACACACCCTCCAACGCACGCACGCACCTACAGCTAAAACGGCTTATGAGACACAGTAAATGAAAAATCAATGGAGAGAAAATCTACAATTTATCATGGTTAACATTGTTTTTACATAAAATATTCTTTGATGAAATGTGGACTTAGAAGATATACATTAGTCTGTCTTTGATTGATTTCTAATCTAGGCGATTTCCTAATTAATTAATTTAACCTAGAATAGGGTAATCGGTTAGTGTCACAGTCGCCCCCTGCCGGTGAACTGGAGTGGATACGTTTGACTCCGTTTTCCATGTACTGTTGACCTGGACAGTTTGATCATTCACTCATCCGTTGTTTATGTCTGTCAGTTGACAACACACAGATGATTTCTATTAAAACAACATTATCTGTATTTAAGTTCCTGTTATTTTTGTCGTACATGTGTTTGAGAGGTGTATGTCTAAATAGTTTAGCATGATAAAGTGATTTTGGTTCCTCGCAGCCTATTTGATTTAACTTAGTGTTTTTCTGAATAAAAACTGTTTCATTAACATTTCAAACGTTCACATTTCTCCCTGTCAATCTTGCACCAGCCACCTGCCCCCTGCATCCAAGTTTGGGGCTCCAACCACCTCACAACTACCAGGGGTCCACTGGACCGTTGCCTGGAGCTCCACATCCCACTACTCATCCATGGGACCCTGTACTGGTGTACTGATCTCTGCCCCCTATAGCTGTGACTGAGGCTCCACCACCGACACTTCAGCCGGGACATGTCGCAATGCCCCCTGCTGCTCTGCCCTTACTGAGAGTGCTGTCTGCACCACCCCCACGACCGGTGCCAGCTACACTGCCTCCTGTCCATGCACCTGCACCCTTATAGCTGTGTGTTTGTCTCCAACACTCCTGCCCCAGCCACGTTCTTACAGTTAGAGAATATAGTTTTCATCCAGAAAATAAAATATATTAAAGTAACATTTCCAAACAAATGTAAATTTTAAACATGTACCGGTACAATATACTGGTCAATATAGCACCAAGGGTATTTGGACAGCTGACTATCACACCCATGAACTTGTTGGATATCCCATTCCAAAACCCTGTGCATTAACGTGGATTTGGCCCACCCTTTATAGCTATAACAGCCGCCACTCTTTTAGGAAAGCTTTCCACACGACTTTGGAGTGTGTCTGTGGGAATTTGGTCAGGCATTGATTTTGGTTGAGAAGTCCTGGCTCACATTTGCCATTCCAATTCATCCCAAAGGTGTTTAATGGGGTTGAGGTCAGGGCTCTGTGCATGCCACTCAAGTTTCTCCACACTAAACTCATCAAACCATTTCTTTATGAAACCTGCTTTACACAGAGGTGGTGCAGTCATGCCAGAACAGTAACGGGCCTTCCCCAAACTGTTGCCACAACGTATTAAGATGACCCTTCACTTGAACTAAGGGGTCTAGCCTAATCACTGAAAAACAGCCCCAGACCATTATCCCTCCTCCACCATTAGTAGGGGCGTCCAAATTAATTTGGCTATACTGTACCATGTATATTTCAGGCCATTACAGGAGTATTTATCAAAGGACTAAAATGTGGACCAAGAAATTATGGAGAACGATGAGAAAATATGGCAAGTTCCCAGAGAAATACATCTACTCTAACTAGGTAGCTGTAGAGAGTTGTCCAAATGAATTTGTTTAAATTGTTCCTCTATAAATGTTGACCTTCCCCCTTCAAAGAGTCAACTCAATTACACAAGCACTTCATTCTCACTTCAATCCCTCTGCATGCATTTCCTACTAGAGTCTGCTGTATACTACTGCTAAAGCCCACACTTAAAAGACACATCACCCAGAACAAATTAAGCAAGCCTCCTCAAGTGCACACTTTAGATATTGAGAAGAGCATCGATAATTACTTTTCACAGTAAATTATTTGCAATAATATCATGTTGGAAGAGCGGTCTGGCGTCTCACTTTAAACACTTTGCAGCTGGAGCCGTGTGACAGCCCAGTTGGTGTCCTGCCCCACATACTAGGAAGTGGAGAGGAGGCAAGCAGAGCCTTGAGCAGGTGTGAGCTCTAAAGTGGCTGTCTGACAGGTCTGTCTACCCTCAGTGAGGGTCAAAGAGCATACATTCACACATTGGGTCTCTGGTCTCAACCAACAGCCCCGGGGCCACCAACCCTCCTCCTTCCCATCCAACAGACACAAAGTCAGGGCTGGACGGCAGGACTCCCCTTCGGTTCACCAGGAGGCGAGGGGAACACACAAACACTCACACACACACAAACACTTGCTAACAGTCCAGTGCGGTCCATTTCATATGATTCATAGGATCAGAAACCAGGCTGAAGCGCTGCACCGGTGCTCCTTTAGCTCTGCTTCCCTACCCCTCTCTATTTCAGCCCACAGCCTGACAACGCTAAAGACATTGAAAGACAAAAAAGACACTTGTTGTTCTCACACTCTTTCCACCAAAGTGCCTTCTGTCACTGCAGTTAAGCAAACTTTACACCCAGACAGGCCATCAACCAATGGAGAGAACAACAGTAGAGCTTTGTGGCTCAACTCACAGCTGACATTAAGTTATGAGTCCTTTGTGAATGTAGAGGGGATAAACACAGATAGGAATTTGGTAGGAACATAATAACACAGAGTGCTCCTGTCAGTTGAACCTGGATTTTTCGCGGAAACAATCAAGCATTGTTGGGGGGATGAAAAGCAACTGTGACACTTAAAATAAAGTGGGGGATTCATTTCAGGAACAGACAGCAGAGCGCTATTCAGGCTAGGTACTTTCCTGTCAATTAGAAAGATAACTTCTTCTATGTACTTGTTTACAGCAAAGAAATACAATTGGTCAAATCAAGGGTAATGTCTCCCACAGTCCACCATGCACAGAACTGTGGAGATGGCTGCTGGGCATGGCGACTTTGTTAAACATCGACGTTGAGCCTGCAGTAGAACGGAGAGCAGGAGGGAGACACAAAGGAAAGAAAAGGGGCCCTTAAAAAACAGAGAGCTGTGCCAAAGACCAGGAACAACGGCTAATTATGAAGGAGTCAATTTGCAGGGGAACAGAAAAAGAGGCGGACCCTGGAGACATTGAATGGATTATGAAAGGGGAGGGGCATGGCTGGACTGTGGAGACAAGTCTATGGGCTACTCCTTATGAGCTCATCACTGGCAGGCATTGCCCAGAAAAGTTTGGTTGGTACAACTGCCGTTTGGACATCTGGAATGTCAGAATACAGAGGCCTGCTGTCTCTGCCACTATCCTAATTTCTTTCTTTGCCAGAAATAGGAAGCTTCGCCCATGCTGGTCACACAAATTGGAAAATGTGCATCGTCCTAAAAAGAATGGTGGTTTTGTTTCTTTTCATTCTCGTCTTATAAATAGATCGGTGAACGTGTGTGTGAAGACGGGAGGGGGTCAGTACCTTCAACACTGCTTTGATTCGGCAACTCTTTTCTTGAGTTTGGGGGCACAACAGCTCATTAATTACAGTCGGCCCCACTGCTAATTCTTTTGTGTTCACTTTTGCCACAACTCTTTTTTCCTACTGCTTTTATATTCTCTTGCGGGAGGCAAAGAGGCAGGGAGGCAGAGAGGCAGGGAGGCAGAGAGGCAGGGAGGCAGAGAGGCAGGGAGGGAGGGACCATATCCGCGTGACACGTCAATGGGAAAATCAAAACAGGGATAGTTCATTTGCTCCACCCAGCTGAGGCCATGTGAGAATGGGCTGATAAATGGGGGTCAGGCAGGCCACACCTCGCAGATTTATGATTAAGCCTTATTATGTTAGAAAACTGACATTGATTGCTGATTCAAACCATTGAAATCAATTCATTTGCTCTTGCTGTATAGAAAGCATGGTCAACAGTGTGTAGCGCTGTGACAGGTCGGTGGGGATGGACGAATAAATGTGAGTGGCTGAATGAATGTCTACCCTCCAGCTCTGTTCTGTGATACATGGTTAAAAGTTAGCCTGCTGATTGACAGGCCACAGAAAGAAGAGGCTGAAATGAGAAACAAGACCGGAGGAGTCAAACCAGAACCTGTCTTGATCTGAGTAATTGCCCCAAAATTTGGTTCACAGAAGACATGTACAGCCCCTGTTTTAGCAATGCTAAGATGGTTTCACTCACAGAGTGGCACAGAGAAAAGTACTATAACTGAATGTGAAACATAGCCTAATAAAATCAGGGAGCTGCCAGACATGGTTGAAAAGAAACATTTGCAGTATATCCAGAAAGGGAGAAAAGGCACTGTACTGGATTAGCCGCTGAGTGATACAGAAAACGTCTGAGTAGTTGGCTGTTAACCATGTGTCTCAGCACTCATACTATGCTCCAACGCTCACTGCGTTCATCTATTAGACTCGAGGCAAGATACAAAGAAGGCCCTCTGACAAAATATAAAAACACACTTTATAATGACAAACTCCCTTCAATCTATTACCAAATAAAAATATACATTTTTAAACTGGCAGTAAGTAGCTTTTGATGGACCAATGAGGCTGTGTTTTCCCTCTCAGTAGCACTATCTCCATCAAAGCCCCGGGACTCAAGTTTCTTGTAGTTAGAGGCCGTCATGTAGACAAACACCTTGGTCGGAAAAGGTTTCTCTTCTTTCCTGGCAGACGTGGACCACGCATACATCATGAAAGGCTTTCAGAATGAAATCATTGACTGAATTGCTTTCTTAAAAAAAAACAGGTTTGCATGGGGGTTTGGGTGTGTGTCTGGCCACGGGCCACATCCCTCTGGTTCCCAGACAGCCTCTCAGGCAGGCTCTGTCCGTCTCTGTTGTGGTTCTGTGATACCACAGCTCTAATGCTCAGCTTCAGACCCACTGTACTGTGGCTGGGCCTCACTCGCTGCTGTTCTCAAACTCCTCCATATTAGACAGCCTCCCTCCACACAAAGAAACCCTTTGTCTAAGCACGGTTATGACCATGCTTTACATCTCAATCACTGCATCAATCAAAAACACATTAAACAACTAGAATCTTTTTTAATAACTGAGGATTCAAAGTTTGAGGGTGTTTTGTCTGAAAGACGGAATCAAGTTTTCACACATTTACACTGCCTTATTATCAAGCCCCACTGTGAATGGCCACATTAATGATGCAAAGTTGCAGTTCCTAACGAGATTTTTTTATTTTGGGGGGAAAATCATCAAAATAGCAATATGGTGTGTCCAGCTGGGCCGTGGCAATTAGCAGAGAAATGTAGTAGTCTGCATGTATTACTACTCCACCAAATAAATCTTACAAACAACTGTTTAAAAGACTAGCTAGTACTTTAAAAGGAAAACTGGGGGACAAAATCTACTGAAATGTCAGCATCCACAAACCCTGAAAGAAACAGAGAGTAAGAAAGTGAGAGAGATCGGGGGCTAGAGAGAGGGAGATGGACAGATAGAGAGATGAAAAGACTAAAGACTGAAAGAGTAGAGTGAGAGAAGAAAATATATAGAATAAGTAACAAGATGAAAAAGTATACTATGCAACAGACAGAAAACAGAGAATAGAGCAATAGTGTTTAGAAATAATGTCTGAATAGAATTAAATAACAGATTGATCCATTGTCAGTTTTTGTTAAACTGTAATTACAACCTGATCTCATGGCAATACCTGGTAACTGCGCATAATGAAAATGTTGCCGCATTATGTAAACAAACTTACCGATATGGCCATTCATATGTGAACTTTCTTACATATTGAATTGTCATTCTATTGGAATATTTTCAAGAATTTACCAAAAGCTTACAATATAAAGTTGTTGGGAAACGTTTAATTCAGGCATAACATGCTAGGTTATTGAGGTTAATGTTAGGGTAAGGTGAGGTTAAGGTTAGGTTTAGGTTTACCTCCTAAGGCTTGCCCCCTAGTTGTCAAATTCTGCCTAAAAAAACATACCCAAAGTTAGCCTCTTGTTACACTGGACCTGAAGTACATTCATATGGTTGATATTTTAAAAAGAAAATACTTTAAATTTTTTGGATATATAAAATGTATTTTGAATGAATGTACACAGTGAATATGGCACAAGATGAAATAAAGAAAATGCATCATATTTTTATGTTTTTATTTTTCAACATCTTCTTTGAAAAACTACACAGTCAGACAATAAGATAGGGTCCAGAAAACACTTCTAATCATGTCCCACAGGGGATGACAACATCAGCTATAGCATTATTTGAAAAAGTATATTTCCACAAAGAACGCAACATGATGACTTTTTATCCAGTTCCTGAGACAGATCAACATATGTGTTTTATAAAATATCTCTAGTGTAGTTCTGTTAAAAATGGTTTAAAAAAAAATCTTGCTCATTTTTAACATATTTTAACATATATATTTATATGTTTATTCATCATATTTTAACATATATATTTAACTATTTTTCATAAGAATTCAGAATATGATGAAATCGGATAGGGTAGCAGTACGCTTTAAATGTGTCTTTGTTTCGGTAGCGTGTCCCATGATTTATGAACAATGCGCCTGTGATTTGTTTTAGAATAGATGCTTGTACATGGATTTTACCTGGGAAAACTTTGCTCTATGTTTGGGACTCTTTGATGGTGAATGTTATTTCCTCTGTGGTTTGCTATATTGCTAAGTAGCTGCTAGCAGACTATTGGCTGTGTTCACCAGGGACATAGCTCACATTATGCCGTGCTATGTTATGGTAGTTATTGCTATTGTGAAACTGAGACATTTGCTAGATTTCTGAGTTTTTAAACTTTGTAAAGATATAAGACATGTTTATAACCTAAAAAATGAGGTTGTGAGCTGCGTTTCTAATTTACATTCCATTTTATTTGAGGTGCAAAAACAGCCAGCTGAGTTTACAAGCTAATAGTTTTGCTACTGGCTATGTATGTCACATTATGACTAATAATTATCTCGTTAGCTTAGCTTTTGTGAAACTGAGACATTTGCTAAATTCCCGAGGTTTTCAGCTTTGTAAAGATATAAGACGTATATTTATAACCTAAAAATTGCATTAGTGAGCTTTTATTGTAATCCACATTGTATTTTCTATAAGGCGAAAAAAAGAATGTCATTGTTTACTAGGCACATAGCTCACACTATGCCATGTTATGTTATGGTCGTTATTGCTATTGTGAATCGGAGACATTTGCTAGATTCCTGTGTTTTTAAGCTTTGTAAAGATATAAGACATCTATATATTACTTAAAAATTGCAATTATGAGCAGTGATTTTAATCCACCTCCTATTTTATTTGTAATTCACGTAGCTCACATTATAAGGTTTAATGTTTATTTTTCTTATAGCTATTGTAAAAGTGAGACATTAGCTAGATTCCTGAGATTTCAAGCTTTGTAAAATATGGGACATGTATATATTACCTAAATATGTGTACTGTGATTCTAGTCCAGTTAATTTTTTTTCTGGCGGGATACTGAGCCTTAAAGGAGAATTCTGGGTGATTTCAAAACGTAGCTTCGTTGTTTGAATATCTGAAGTGCTGTCAGTAGCAAGAATAACTCAAACAATCTGTATTGCCAAAACCGTGTTTACCTCCAGCTCCAGTTTATAACCATTACGCATTTACGGGGCAAGTTTTAAAACGTGCTTTGAGCATCTAAACATGTTTAAAATATCATTATTATTGCCATGGTTTTGTCCAGATAATGTAGCAAGTCCGCCAGTTAACCTGACACCCCTTCTTTGGCAGCTCACGGACTGAGTCTACACTGTTGCTTAGTTACCTATGCTCATGCACGATAACTCTTGAACTCTTGAACTGTTGGCAGCTGTGAATGCAAGTGTCAAGTTACAGCCGATCAATGTAGCTAAAGTAGTTTCTGGACATAACCACGGCAAATAGTTTTTTTTGCGGATAAAATGTTTTGGAATATTGCATTGTATGACTTTGACAATTGACTAGTGTGGACTCCCACTGAAAAATGGGAAATAAACAGAGGTATGTACACTGACTTATTTGTTCAAATTCGCTGTGTTCACTATAAGGAATCACTGCACATGGCTATGCACTAGTAATGACATTTTAAATATGTTTAGATGCTCAAAGCACGTTTTAAAAGATTTTATACAGATTGTTTGAGATATTCTCGCTACTGACAGCACTTCAGATATTCAAACAACAGAGCTACGTTTTGAAATTGCCCGGATATCTCCTTTGAGAGTTTAAGGTAAACGGTTGCCTTTTACATTTCGTAAACGTCTGAGGATTTAGGTTTCCATGGCTCAGAAAAACATACACATGTACAGATTTCTTTATTTGTAATTTTTTTACGTATCGCCATGTGAACAGCCTGTCCATTACAAACCTCAACTAAATTTTGCCAATTGATTTCAGGCTATTTTTTGTTTTGTTTTTAACATGCTCATTAATTACTCTGATCAATATTTGGCTTGTGGAGATGGTTTTCAAGTTTGTGTTTAAATTCTTTTTTATGTTTTTTTTAGAGCTAAACAATGGATTACAGTTTGAGTGTGCTGGCTCATATACTACTTTTTTGAAGGTGAGGATACATCTAACTTGAATTTTTAAAAAGTTACACTCTCCTTTGAATACACGCCGCAAACAGCCAAAGGCAAATAGCTAGTGAAGGCCAGACAAATATTTGATAAGTGGATAGGGATTGTATAGCTGAACTGTATGTCTGGATAAACAAACAGCAGACCCCAACTTCCCATTGCTCTGCACACTGCTGCCCCCTGCCCTACCCAGCCGGGCCCATATCTTTCTGCCTCCTCCTGTCCTTGCTAGGTAGCAGATGTGTCTTTCACAGCTTGTGGAGTGTGCAACCAATCTGCAAACAATAGCTGGAACTTGACAAAGGTCATCTGTCTGTCGCAACACACGAGTTAGGTGGAAGGTGAAAAAGCAGAGTCCATGCCACGCTGCAACTCCATGCCCTCCAGCTAGTTTGCCCTCACAGGTCAGCAGCCTGCTGAGACTCTCTTAGTCTTCATCCAATGGGCACACCTGACACTGTCAACACATTTTGGTATCATTGCGATGAAAGCAAAAGCAAATTCCAATAGAAGGAAATGTCAGATTGTTGGTTAAAATGTGGATTACACTTTATTTGGAGAGTCCGAAATTCCATCTGTAGGTGCTCTACAGATAGTTTGTTGATGATATGACTATCAACAAACTATCAACAATCTATCCGTTGATTAGCAACTAATTGTGTAGTTTAAGGGTATGGGTTAGTTTAGAATATGTTTTAGGGTAATGGTTAAGGTTAGGGTTAACAGTAGGGGAATGGTTAAGGTTAGGATTAGAGTTAGAGTTAGTGATAGTTTGTTAAAATGTTGTTGATAGTCTGCAGATAATCTGTAGAGCATCTACAGATACAGTTTTTGGACTCTCAAAATAAAGTGTTACCAAAAAAAATGTGTTATTCAGTCCCGATGAGGACAGTTTGGCTGTTATTGCATCAGTCACTAGTGTGTGCAGCGTTTACTTTTCTTAGGAAAAGGTTCTACCCTGACAATGAGTGCTTTGTCATTTGTTTCTTTGGACTGAACACATTGTGCTTTCCACCATTAACGATTTAAATGGAAATATAATTTGTTTTGTAGTTATACAACAGCTTAATATTTTATTGCGGTGCTTCATTTTATAGCATAACATGACAAAAAACTGATCTGCACACATATTATAGTAATTAAAATAATCTCCACAGACCTGAAAACTTTGCATGTTTGCTTGAAGATCAACACTTTCTGTGTTTACATATGAAAACCATTGTTGTTTCACTAACATCAGACTGTGTCAATGGATGTGCTACAAGCCGGTGACTAAGCCTGTTACACATATTTGAGTCACTTCCTTGACCCTGCATTAAGCCAACAGTTTGTCTAAACATCTTCGATCCAATTAACCAAATAATTTAGAGTATATGGAACTAGGAACAGGGGCCACGGGTCTGTGAGCTAACACCATCTTCAAAACGCTGTCAAATACAACAGAGAATAACATACACATGGCCTCAAGACGCAATACCTCTCTCTCTGTACTGTAGAGAGGACAGCACACCTACCTGTATGTCACTTCATCATGTTGTTCAATGTCTAGAGTCAAATCAATAATGAATTTCTCTTGATCATTCCAGCACATACTGGTTCTATTTGGATTTCACAATATCAAAATGAAAGCAAACGTGCGTGTGTCCTTGCTCTACATGAGCTGACCACAGTGGAATGAAATGAAGAAATGTAGACAACATGGAAATAAGCTGCCGGTCCCCATGAGAAAAAGGCACAATCCATGTCTAAAACAAGGTTGAAGGCAATTCGAAATAACATTAGACACATTTTAATAACTGCCCGTTTTCTCTATGAACAAAGTGGGGATTACAGGGCTGACGATCAAGCCTACAGGTCCCAACCAGACAAATTAGTATTTGAAGACATCACTGATGCAAATCAATCCATTTTAGATAGACTTTTTCGGAACTATTACATAATCAATCAATTGTATTTATTTTATAAAGGCCATTTTATGACAGCCGTCATCACAAAGTGCTCTGAAAAGATACCCGGCCTAAAACCCCTAAGGGCAAGCAACAACAAGTGATGCACAGTGGCTAGGAAGAACTCCCTAGTAGGTAGGACCTATGAAGAAACCTAGAGAGGGGTCAAACTCAAGGGGGGGGGGGTCGCCAGTCCTCTTCTGGGTGTACCATGCGGGGAATCTGAAGGTACACAGCTCATGCACAAATTAATATATTACACAAAAGAAATTGGCACATGCATTGAGGAACTGTATGTGTGCTGTATAGTCTGTAATTATTCATGACTGTGTCTGCCATTTCAAAGAGATGAATACAAGTCATTGAGCAAAGGGAGAGCATACTGTCTTCTGAGATGGTATGAGGTCAGTCAGTGTGACAGTGAGCGAAGCAGAGACCATGTCAGGATACATTTTTAATGGGCAGCCATTTAAGCCAATACAACAGGAGAAAGAGTAGTACGTGTGTCAAAAGAAATGCATGTACCGGTGGTCTATATTAGTCTGTACAGACACAACAAATAAAACGACCTTCATGCTGTATATGTAGAGGTTTCTTAGCTATTGTACTTTTGTGGATGTCTAAATATGCTGCATTTTAACCAGATGAAGTGTAGAAATGCTGCATAGGGTCCATGTGTGGCTGTGTGTTTGTGCATGTACATGGGTGTAGGTTTGTGTTTAACTTAGACATACTGGAGGGCCTACCCTGCATATTGTAGTGTAGCATAGAAAATCCCTTATCAGTGTAGCAGAGTTACTTGTAGCAATAAAAGATTCAGTCTCCGAAGCACGCATGTACACTTGCAACATAGGTTCCGGCCCTACCACCAGTCTGTGCCCTTCTTATCTGTTTATCTCTACATACAGGTATATTCTTCCATAGCTTCTGCTTCCTACTGATGTGTTAATACCCCCCGGACACACACACACACATGCACACACACACACACACACACACACACACACACACAAAAATAACCTGACAGTCAGCCAATCAACCAGTCAACCATTTAGCAGTCAATGAACAAATCAGTGAACTAGTCAGTCATCCAATTCACAAGACAGTACGTCAGTCATGAATGTACTTATTCACTGACTGACTATCACCTATAAATGTCAGCTACAGCTCAAAAGTTAAAAATAAAAGAGGACAGTATGTTTTAAGAATGGCATCACTTAATTGAAATTACAACATGAATGAAACACTAAACCAGAATTGCTTTTCATTTGGCCTAATTAAAAAACAAATTCATGTCACAGTAAAGAAGAAGTTGTCTAACAAAATTTGTGTAATTACTAAAGTAGGGGCATGTCGCTTATCTGTGTCGGGAGGGAACAGAGTCTCTCTAGATGCTTTTGTTTCGTCTGTCGTGGTCTACCTGTGGATTGACTGTCACAACCTGTAGCCCATGACACGTGTAAGAATGGCATGACAAAATGGTGTGAAGCAGTGTGGGGCGTCAGTTGGCTCAGTTGTTAAGTAGACAGACTTGTAGTCTGAAGGTTGTTGGTTCAATGCCCGCCTTTGCCGAATGCAGTTGTGTCCTTGGGCAAGGCACTTAATCCTAAATTGCTTCAGGGGGATGTCCCTGTCCTTACTGTATGTCGCTCTGAATAAGTTTAGGGCCATCAGCACTGGACTCAATAACTTCTCATAGCAGAGTTTTCAGAGGAGGCATCTGTAAAACCTTGTTCTGAAACTGTTCCACTTCCCGTTTCCACAGGTCTCTCTGCTTCGCAGGGTGATTGTCTCACGGTAGGGTAGGTCTGAGACCATGTAACATTCTGGACCTCTATATGCCTGCGCTGCCCAGGGAAAATAGCTCATGTTGAATGATTCATAAACACCCTGCCTGTGTGTTTCTGTGTGTTAGTGTGGCTGGCCAGTAAAGAGAGTTCCATGCTGGGGAAGAATGGGATCACTGGCTGTGATATGCTGTGTTTTTCTCCCTGCCTGAACAATGACGTGAAGCAGGCTAGCAATGGCTGGGTAGGACTGAGCCCAACAGCTGCAGCCTTCATCACACACACACACACTCTCCAAGGCACACAAACAGAAACAAGGCAGATCATCATATTGTGCCTGTGTGGTTTTTAATGGAGTTTTCCCCTTAGTAGCGGCTATTATCCCTGACTAATGGCGTACACTGGCCCTCTCTCATTACTGGAGTGGCTCTTTACCAGGGACCCTTGTTTTATACAGTTAGAGTTAATGCATTATGAACAGCCCACCAAGAGTAAGCTGCAATCTGAATATTCAATAACTTCAGTAATTATATGCGCAATTCATCAGATGGGATCTGATTGCAGGGGAAGAGGGGAAATCGAGGAGTAGTGAGGTCTGAATCCTGCAGGACAGACGTCTAATCACAAAACTAACATGATAATTGAAATCTAAATTGAAAGGCTTGGCTCGCAGGGAGAGGGGGTCAGACACAGTGTAGAGCTGCTGGCGGCTGGAGAGAGAGAGAAAATGTGGAGCAGGAGAGATAGAGAGGAAGAGATCTAAAGATGTAGTGAGTGAAAGAATTAGAGAGCAGTAATGAGAGAGGCCATACTAACAGTAAAACTGCCCAACTGTTCATCTGTTTAGTGTTTCTCATCTCCATTCATAGTCAGGGTTACTGGGTAGAAGTATTGCTCATGGACCCGTCCAGTGGAGTTGCCATGGTGTACTGTAAGAGAAATACAGCTCAATTTATTTATTATTGTTTTTTATTTTTTTTGGGATGGGAGTATATTTCAACATAAGTGCGTTACAATACTCAAGCCCTATTCCAAATTGTCAAATCAGACGTTGCTGCCTGAATGCCTCTAGGTATTCTGTACTTTTCTTTTAGTGAAAGGCAAATGAGGTAACTAATTGGTAAATTGCCATTTTTTGCAATGTGGAGAAATGTAGTATACTGCACGTCATATAAAGGATCTCAATTCACCACTGAAGTCCATGTCTCAGCTATTCATAGCAAGTCTATAAGACACTTAGCTTAAAATGATAGCATATATATGGTCAAATTAAATAGTTAAATTCCTGTTTTGGACAACAAATCTATATCTATAATCTGACAAAACAGACACTTGCTTTTGGGAATTTGTAAGAAGCCCTTCTTGTGTCCCGCTGACTGGGAACAAACTGAGATGTTTCTTTCATACACATTCTGTCCATAATAGGAGTGTGAGTTTTTTAACGTTAAGACAGTTAAGCATTTTGACGTCCTAACTGTTAAGAGCAATTCCTTAAATGATAAACAATATATTACATTTTTTTCACTAATTTAAAATTAATGTACAGTCATCACCAATGTGGACGATAACAATAGCTAATGCCATGGCATAGGAGTAAGTTTTATATTGGGGGGGGATAATATATATATATTTAAATGTACCTTTTGTACACTTTTGTACAAATAAACCACTTTGACTTTGACTTTGTTGGGGGGGGACCATATTACCTTATTCTAACAATATAACGGTTCTGTAAAGTCAAAAGAAGTGAATGTTTTTGTGAACGACCTTATCATAACTACTTAATTAGCTTGCGCTTGTAATGCAGATTCATCCATATAGAGTACTTAGCTTCAGTAGTAGTATTCATTGCATCAGAGGCGCTCTAAGCATGCTAGCTAATGCTAGTTTTGGCTAATTAAGAATACAAAACTTTTAAACGTGCATGTTTTGCTCTTCCAACTCAATAATAACAAACTTGGCTGTTTAATGATGTAGTCTGTCCTTCTCATATAGCTATGATTTAGTTCTGTCATTTGAAGTTCCATCAATCATTAATTAGCCATCATTTATCACCAAATTCGAAGAGTAAATCGAAGTTGCAAATCACAGGACATTTCGATTTTTTTCTGCTTATATTTATACGGAAGAAAAACAATTGAAAAGTAACATTTAGACGTTAATGGAAATTGCAAGTTTGTCACATCCATAATAACATCAACAATCTCTTTTCAAATACATGTGGTCAGAAATAAAATCTGATGAGTCTTGATTGAGTGATTGGAAAACGGGTGTCCTTATTGGGCGTAATACATGGCATTGTGGACAGGACACCCCAGCTAGTCCTCTGTCCCCGCTGGTTGTCTCCTTTCCTGACTTGCTACGTCTTCAGCATCTAGATTCATATTCTGCCCTCAATAACAGTTAATTAGTAATGCCAAATTCATTAACCCGTACTGCTGCAATGCTGGCCTGGGCCATAAATTACCTTAATGTGGGCAGACATTTTGCAGCTGTAATAAGGCACATAAAACGTAGAGAAACACATGCCTGTATATCATAGATCATAACTCTAAAGGGTTTAGGAGGATAGTGGCTCACTTGACATCAGCTTTTAGTTTACCATTTGTTCTTTGACAACAGAATTCTGACAAGCTGTTGTAACTGATAATGTTTTATCATCGCCGCTGTTATCCCTCAGGATTTGGCTACGGTGTTACTTCATTTCTATTCTTGTACACAACTATGTGATGGACTAATGTTTAAAGATATAATGTGTACTGTTTGTAGAACGGGCTAATCCAAGTGGAGAGTTTGTATAGGAGAAGTGTGTAAACCAGAGATGCCAGAAACAAATACAGAAGCTGTTTGTTTCCCTCTCCTGCTTCACAGGGAACAAGAACCAGGGATGGGAAATGCTGGCGGCACTCCAAGACGCGTCTGACAGCTCCATCTAATTGGAGAAGTTATTTTTCCTGCAAGTCTCTGGCATGAATGTAGTTTTGGTTTATTTTGAGTCAGCTAGGGAACACGTAAGATTTTGCCATTCAAGATGTTTCCCCTCACATCCCTCACCCAGACCTCTTCTATTGCTGCTTTCGTAATCCTTCTAGTGGGACTTAAATGTGTGAACTGCAGGTTCCATAAATGGAGGCAGCACAAAACAAACTGCTATTGTGAAAAGGGATGCTGACCTTGGCTGTCCTTGGATTACACAGTGACCTTTTGGCTCCCACATCCCCCAGGGTCTCGCCTCACAACTCTGACCAAAGAGCCTATTAGGCCTGGATTCCACTTGTTGTTAAAAAGGGTCTTGTCCTTTCAAAACACTCGCTTTCTCGCTTTCTGTTTTTTTTTTCAAGCCAAGGTGGTGGAGGAACACAGGTCCATTGTTCCCTCGCAGATGGAAGTTGGAGTTACTACGGCAACAGCTCTAATCCTTCTTTTTACCACCTTTCTTCATATTATTGGCCTATCAAGTGCTACCTTTCAAGACAGCGACTGGCGCTCATCGAGCGCTGCTCTCAAGCCTTAATTAGCTATGACTCTATTCGTACCGAGATCTGATAGGCTAATCAAAATCTCCGACATAATGATGTAAGGTGAGCAACTATTGGTTCTCCAGAGGCCTGTTCTTAGAACAACAATAATGAGGCCATTACCGAGGATCAGACATTAAAATGCTACTCTGCCTCTAAACAGATAGCATCGTTGTTGTTCAGGTGTTGTTGACACAATCAACAACCCATTGTTGGAGACTTGAGGACTAAGGAGGCAGGCAGTGGGTGCGATAATAATTGGTCTGTGCTGCCATGCAGGTCCTGAATAGAACTGTCCATATAAGAAGGTCCTTGATAAACCACTGATTTGTTGAAAGGGGGTGTGGATGTATAGAACTGTCTGGCTTTTTAGTAAAAAACATGTCCTTTCTCTGTTCTGTCTCATCACTCAAATAGCCACCAAGCTGCATTGGAGAGGAGCCATTCAGATGCTGAAATGCTGGGAGTCGCTTAGAACCGTCTGAGGGGGCATATTGATGTTGGTGAGAAACAGCTACTGCAGCTAATATAGCAGGAGCTTCTTAAACAGGCACAACTCTATTTAGTCGGAATCATATTTTGTCAGGCTCACAAGGCAAATAAAAACAGAGTCAATGAAAAACATACTAATTGAAAGTTGATTTATGGTGTAACGCTGTTTAACGTGATATGATAATCATTTGAAAAGTAGCGAAAATCTCAAGAGCTGATACAACTTTTCAACACTTCAGGAGAAATGTGCAAAGGCAGGAGCCTCAGTTACACAGTTTATCAGGTTTGGAAACTGTACATGCACAATCCACATGAGGATATAGAAAATATGTTCTTACCCAAGTAAGTAGTCATTTGTCTACTCTTTTGATATGACGTTGTGATAACATTATGTAAGCTGAAACTTCCATTATATACTTAAACAGACTTAAATATATATATCTGAATTTTAGTCAAAATATTTTTTGTAAATTTTTCTGCATCTAGATTTAATGGGTGGCCAAACACAGTTGCACCTCTTAAATGTGCTCCGCTGTCTGGCAGGGGGAACAGAGGAGAGCCGTGGGGAGAAGGAATGCTGAGTGAGTCCTTTGTCTAGTCAACCTTCAGTGGGTTGCATTTATCTTCATCTTGTTAGACTATATTAATTAACAATCTCTGTGTAACACTCTTTCTCCTTTCATTTCATCAAATAATAACAGAGATGTAAGAGTATGTTCTCTCTCCTGGCATTAGCAAGGGACTACTGGAGATGTCTCTATCTATCTCTTTCTCTCTCTGACACACACATACACACACACGCAAACATTCAAACACAGACTTTGTTGCAGACGCGCAGTGCATGTATGATTTAAACAGACTGTCATTATATTCAACGACAGTACGAAGACTCCATGCTGCATTATTAATAAAACGTTAACCTGTTTAAAGTTCTTTCTTCACCTCTGATGTATTTTTGAAAATAATGATTACTCCAACTGAGTCTGGGCACATAATAACCAGCATTACTTTCAAAACTGAAAATCAGGTATCGCTACTCTTGCAGCTATTAAAACTATGAGTCAAAACGAGACAAAAGTGATGAGTCATTCATGTAAAAATCATGCGAGACTGTCCAGCCTTGTGCTAGTGATGGATGCAGATCTGAACTATGAAGTGTCACCCCAAACATCTGCCGTTCATCAAGTGAAGAAGTGGAACTGTAGGCCATGAAACTGGGAAACACCCGGTGAAGTGTAAGAACAGGGGGGACAGATGGTTCAGTGGTTAGGGAGTTATGGTTGAAAGCTTGCCGGTTCAACTCCCTGACTGTGCCAAATCTCCTTGTGTCCTTGAGCAAGGCACTTTACCCTAAGTTGCTCCAGGGGGATGTCCTTGTATTCAATGCAAGTCGCTATGGATAAGAGTGTCCACGAAATTACTAAAATGTCAATGTAAACATGTCCTTACAGAACACTACATAGATGTATATTGAGGCACGAGGCTGAGTTGCTGTCATGCCTTCACTTAATTGCACAGACAGAGCCCCCTTTGACCCAATTCAGTTGCTTAAGAAAAGACGTTGTAGTGCTACGTGAAACACGGCCCTCTCCTGCCCTCCCCCCACCACAACCAGTGGCCAAGCAAAAGGGCAAAGCCTGTCTTTAATCTCGGCCTGACTATTAAGGCATCTACCCGTGAATCACCATGTGTGCCTGATATCTTTCCACTGGAACTTCTCGTTTAATTAAAACCGACATTGACAGAAGGATGTGGATTAGCAACTGTAATGATGCATTTACTTAGATTAATCACAGTGTTCTCCCAAAGTTAAATGTTACGAAAAACAGTCTCTTGCAACTAACAAATCAGCTTCTCCCTTCTTAGTATTTATCGATGTTTGTATTAAAGCTTGTGGAATGTAAGAACCTACGATTTAAGAGGTGTTGCTGTCTGCGACCCTCGTCGGTCCTCTTTTGAGCTAGTTATCTCCACAAATGGATCACCCTGCCACAGGTGGCTAGAGTCAAACACAATCCCCTACTCTGTAGCATTTAATAGCTCGGCAAAATTGAATAGAGGGAACGTGCCCCCGATAACCTAACGCATGCCTGAGGGGATCCCGAGCCTGGTGCCAGACAGGAGTTACACCACCTGTTCTGAGGAGGTACTAGCTCTGTTTCCATGGTGTGTGTATTCTAGATAGAGTAACACAGAGATCCTTTACAATCTCTCTAAGCTTTCCTTATTCGGCGTGCTGGGAAATTGCCTTACAAATCTGTACTGCGGTCTGTGTTGAGAAATAAGGACACTCAGTAGTCAACTCAAGAAGTAAACCCTAATAGGGCCTTTTAACATAAGATCTAAAGGGGTGTTAGATCCATAGCATTATGATGTCCTTTATTTGTCTGGGTTCCAACAGTTCTGAGCAGAAAAAAAAATGCTGTTAATTTAATCAAATAAATGACCTTTTGAAAAAAATCAAAGAGGATTCATTAGCTTTAGTAAAGTATGGCTGACAGCAGCTTTGAAAGGCAGATGCTGCTACTGCTCTCTTCTAATGAGACCAAGTTAATTAGGCTGGAACATTCAAGCCCGGAGAAGGTGGCTCACAAGGAGAGGAAACAGAAGCCAGTGGTGAATATACTCACTTATTGACTTCCTCCGTGTCATGAAAGCACAAAATCTTAATAATAATCACAGGAAGGATTTAAAAGAAAAATAGCCTCAAGGTTTTTCTTTGTGACATTCTCGGTCAAGTACAAACACACACAACAGCAAACAGTACATCACAAACTGCCCCACCCCCACCTGCCCAGTCTAGCACTAGAAGAAAGGGACAGACAGAAGCATGCAGTAGGACAACCTGGTCTGAGGACAGTACGTAGGCTGTGATGTGGGGGGGAAGGGAACTCTACACATCTGTGTGTGAGTTTAGTGTTAAGTGCTTTCAGTCTGACTGTAGGTTGTGGTGGTATCGACGTAAAGCATGCTGCAGGCTCCACAAACAACACTCTATAGTGACCATTAAACACTGACAACATACATGTAAACAATCCCCACTGCCTCGAGGATTGCTGGGAGTTGGAGTTTTGGTGGGGCACATGAGTTTTACCCCTGAACACCTGACCAACAACAACCTTACAACAACAACTGAAAAAAGAAACTAACCTCAGTAAAAAGCTGCTACGAAGGAAGCCCTCCATGTCAGCGTGTGGGGTTCTGTAGCAGGAGAAATACATAGAGAACTATTTTAACCGTGGATAAAAAGAAATCAACAGGCAGAAAAACACAGAACAACGCATACATCTTTCTCGTCTAATAAAACATGTCTGTAATTAAAGCATTGTGATGGAAATGAAGCTCACCCTTCTTTCTATTGGAATAATTTTAGCCTTTCCTCAGTGAGGGAAATGGATTTGCATAGATTCAGGGCCCGATCACATGCATCAAATGAACCCATATGATCCTAAAACAGCCCCTCCTCTCTGGTGACAAACACTTCTGTAACGGCTGACACCAGACCAGCCTCTGGCAGGGCTCTGGGCGGTGAGGGATGCAGCCCGAGGTGGTCCAGCTGGAGACCATGTGAGGCCAGGGGTCTGTGGCTTCTAGGAGCCCTACCACAGGAGCCCGATGCTGGGACATGCACTGCCAAGGAGGCGGGACAATGTGGCTCGTGATGTCACTTGCCTGCAGAGGTCGTTCAGAAGCCTTGCCCACGACACTGTGGAAGCACGTGGCTTGAAATAATTCCCAACAGGTTTCCATTAACCTCTGTTATTGGTTTTTAGATTATATATTTAGTATTGTGATTCTTGACAGATCTTTGCACATTTATAAGTGTGGTATTCATATTGAAAACAGATTTGGAGTGGAGACTTTGATTAGAGTTTTCAAAATACAATTATGTTTTCAGAGAGACTGGTAAGCAGCCAGACGATTATCTCTCAGACAATAGTAAAGTTAGAATAAATGCATTATCACACCAAATCACAGCGTATTTTCAGCTAACTATCTGATTGTCTTTGTATAAAAAATCATATCCCTGTCTTGTATAACGCATCACAATCTCAGCACCATCTGAGCAGGCATGAGTTCCAACTGGAGTGTGTTTTTCTGAAACACGTTAAGAAATGCAATACTCGGTAGCGACAACAACATGATAAAGGAACCATTTTGAAAACTAACTAGCATTTTCTCCTACTGTAACAGTTAGTTCTCTTGCAGACCTCGTCATGAGTTACATACACGCTGAGCAAATGACACCTTGGCCCTAAACACATTCCTTCTTTAGGGCATGGGTAGAATTTGATGTTTTTTCCTCCCCTTTCCTCCAGGGCTGTAGTGTGCAGACAAAGCCACTGAGAGAATGGAAAGACTGACTGGAAGAAGGGCACTGTGTCTTTCAGGCTGGGCTGGCCAGCACTTAGCGGGGCGGTGGACTTGTGAGGCCCAATGGGATCGGCAGACACTTTTCTCACAATCGGGTGTCTGTGAAGGGGTTAGGCCAGGGGCATTGTCCTGCTCTGTTTTAGCCCTGCTCTGCTCTGAGGACATAATACTAACGTCCCGGCAGTGACAACGTGAGAAAACAACAGTCAAACGGTGCAGAAGCAATCAAGCGTGTCTCCTCAGCACTCAGAGAGGAGTGTTAAAAACACACTTCTCTCTGCACCTTCTATCTTCTGCCTTTCTCAGTCCTCGTCGCATGGTTAGTGAGGAGACTGACCCCAGCAAAACACACCACAACACTGCAAACTAGACCACTCATTTACATTCCATTATGGCAGGTTAGCAGGACAAACAATGCTATGGGAAGCTGCAGGAAACTTAAACCAGCCAAGATAAAACCTACTTAGTAAATGGACAGTGAGCCATAGAGGCATCCTTTGATGTTAGAGGTAATTAATGTTATGCTTTACTAGCTACATAACATAATTCTCAGAATGCTCACTGACTAGAAGTCGTCCATGCTGCCACCATGACAGGAAGTACAAATATGTCCATTGTTCTAATAGCTGTAGGGAGTGGCTGTGGATATGAATATGATCTAGAGCTTTTGAAGCTTCCACATCTACACTATATCACCAAAAGTATGTAGACATCCCTACAAATGGTGTAGGGGGATGATGGTGTGGGGCTGTTTTTCCAGTGAACGGTCATCTTAAAGCTATAGGATCTAAAGACATTTTAGACAATTGGGTGCTTCCAATGTGGTGACACCGGTTTGGGGATGGCCCATTCATGTTCCAGCATGACTCTGCCCCTGTCCATAAAGACATGGTTCACTGACTTCGGTGTGGAGGAACTCAAGTATTAAAGTATTGAACAATAAAGTGGTATCTTTGAGCAGAGCAGAGAAGCAGTGTAAGAGCTTCATAAAGTTTTTGAAGTCTCGGTCTGTCACAAAGAGCGAGACAAATCTGTAACATCGGAAATGGCCTTCTATTAATCCATCCCTCTGCTTGTCTGCTTTACTCTGCCTTGGTGCTTTATAACATGCTGTTACTTTTTCTATATTTCTTTCTTCATCCCCTAAGTAAATCTTTGCGTTTCCTCAGCTGTATATGCTGTCTAAAAGTCATTGTGTTCATGGAGACAACTGAGATAAGTTGCCCTATAAAAATGAAGGTGCAGTTTGGAGACCAAAATCAGAAATTGAATAGGCCACATTGTATTGGCACCTATCCAAAGATCAACACAAAAAAACAAGGGAGCCTGATGTTTTAAAGAGGAGGGTTAAAAGGGTAGAGTTTGGGTGAACAAGAAGTAGTGAGGTCAGACATCAGCATTAAAAGACAGCTAGCACTAGGCTCACGGCAACCATTTCGAAGACCTGACCCCTGCCAAAAGCTTCCTCTGCCCATCCAACTCTCCCACCATCTGCAACAAATGTGCTCCATTAAAGCAGTACCATATGGACAACAAGCTAGCTATTAACACGGCTTCAGCACGTCCCCCTAACCCAGCACAGATTTCAAACTTCCAGTCAAATTGACGGCTGAATTAATGCACCTCCACAGCCATGTGGGTCTTGGCATGGAGCTCTGCTCCCAGACTTCACTCATTAATGGCCCAGGCAAAACCTCACCATGCTGAGCTGAGCTGGGAGAAACGAACAGAGGGTACTACTCTAGTCCAACAAGTCTGACTTTGTCAAACTATGACTAGGGGAGGCAGATAGCAGAGTGGTCGATTGTAGGGCCAATAAAACAAAAGGTAATTGGTTCTAATACCAAACTAACAAGATAAAGGTACCTGTTGTTGAGCATTTAAACCAGATTTTTCCTGTTAGCGGCTCTGGCGCTCAGTAGCATCAGTACAGAGAGCACTAAATGGTTGGTGGTCTATGTCTCAGGTCTTCCATTGTGAGAAGACACTGCTCCCTAGCTGGTGGTGACGTAAAGCCAAGATGGCACTAATTAACCCTGGAGGGTGTGGGAATGCTAACCCCTGTTGGCCAGGCGGCCATGTTAACGCCTCTCCTCCTCTGTGAGTCATGGTCTGACCCACCCACCACTCACAAAGCTCTCCTCTCTTCTCCTAGAGCATGACGCCAAGACTGCCCGAAGCCTTCTGTCCTCACACTCATAGGCAAGAATCCACATCGTGTACATGGAAGCACACAAACTCTCCCTCCTTCACACACACACAAATCAATTACATCTCTGTGGTTTTAACCCAGCCCCAGAGGTTGTGTAAATTATGTTTATTTTTCCGTCTTCTGTCGCAGATCCTTAGATGCTGTTCATGATTAGAGCGGAAGACAGTTTCTCCACAATAGCCTAGATGTCTACATTTAACAGAGATAATAAAATATTTTAAAAATATTAAACTACTGTAATCAATCAATATTATTATAAAAACGTATTGAGACACAGTAGCTACATACATGCTCAAAAACAGCAGATTCTACTTGGGATTACTTCATTGATTATCAAGAGAAACACTAAAGTATCAACTGCCTTGGTGCTATAGTGAACACTGTAAGACATATCTGTGAAAAAACAATAAATGTGCTGTTAATTTGTTGCCAGTATTTTTTTAAATATTTTACAGACATTTCCTTCAAGACAGTAACAGAAAATAGTTTTTAAACACAGTTGATGTCTGTTACAATGTAATATCAGTTCTGCGCTTTAAAGGACGTTTACTGTGTTTATAAAGTATTTTTTGTTATTGTCTTGCAGGAAATGTAAGTTAAATCATAAAATGTACTGGTATATTTTCATGTATGTTTTATGGAACAATTTTTCCAGTGAAGATTCTAGACTAAACGCCTGTTCAGGTGTAGTATGAAATGAAGCCACATTTGGAAAAAAGTACATTTCAGGTTCCTGAAACGCATTTCATGCTTTTCTACCTAATTTACGCGACAGATGACATACTCTAAGCAACATGGCTTTTAATATCACACAAAACATGATTAGATTCTATATAGAGGTTAGCAATCTCTTTTCAGAAGTTGAGACTTGCTATTAAATGTTGTTTTCCAACAATGTATCGAAGAATTTGCTAAATGCAATCTGAGAGCAACCAAATAGAAATATCGACTATAAAACGTATTGTTTGAGCCATGAATACTGAACATCTGAAACCATCTGAAGGCACACTACTTCTGCCTATTACCTTACTGTACCATGTGCATTGAAAAATTACTTACAGTTAGTAATAGCAATAGGAAACCTTCTGTATTGGTATTTTGGTCATATACTAAACATATCAGTTATAGATGGCAGTTTCCATCAAAGTCAGGAGTAGCATCGTAGCTGTTGTAGCCAATAGTTTAACGGTCAACTTACCAAAGTTACATTACACTACAGTGTACAAAGTAGTGCACTTAAACTACAGAAAGTATACATTTCTGTGCGCATTGTCTTTCTTTTATAGGAAAAACAATGACATAAATGACTCAATACTGTACTTGACAATCATAATGTCTTATCTGTCCTCATTTTGTCCTTGTGTCAGGCTACAATGAGAGAAAAGAAGGCAGACATCTCAGTAATATTTCAAAATGTATTTAGTTGCTCTGTCTCCGGTGTCTGAACATTCAGTAAGGACTGTGTGTTGAGGTGAATGTCAATGAGATTATTTAATTAGAACATTATGGACAGTTCAGATCTGTCTTGCATGTTTTTCTATGGTGGCAATGGGCTAGTTACTGTGCATGTGTTATACCCACAAACTTGAGAAATTCACCCAGAATTACACCCGCATAGTACAACACACACAACAAACACACAAACACAAATGAGGCACTCTTACTTTTGATTAATCTTATAAATTCTTCCAAGCTCAGAATGAAGAGCTTACATTATATTAAATAGCAGTGACGCTATTAATATTCCCTGTTGTGCAGCTATTACATTTATTTTCTAACATTTAGCAAGCTCTGGTTGTAATTGCCTTGTCATTCAGAAGTTATGTGATAACTGATGTGTTTTAATTTCTGGCAATTAATTAATCAATGATCCAGGGAGGGACCTAAATTGAGACTGTGACAGTAACGTCAACCTGTGCTGGTAAAGAACCCACAAAAGTAATATATGCTGAAATGTTTACACATTCCGGAAACTTGTTGGGTTTATGTTCTCTGTTTGGATTTTTGAACACGGCTCCAGTCGCTTCCATGTGGAGGTGATGTGAAAGGAGGTTCCACATCATTTTCCAGTTAGCTGTCCTCATCGATAGTATCTTCAAGTAGATAGGATCACCGTATTACTTTATTAAGGACCGGCTGATGACAGTCTAATTAAATAAGCATTTCAAACCGAGCATCTCAGCCGCCGGAGGAGAAGTGTGAACGGGTGTCCAACTGACAGCCCGGGGAAGATGAGAGAAAACCTGTCCAAGCATCCCCAACGTCCCCAGCGTTTCCTTACGTCCATATCCCTTCTGTGAAGCTCAAACGCGCACACGCACCGCACACGCCCCAGCTACACCTTGACTAATAGTGACGGTGCCCCCCCCCACCCCACCCGCACACACCACCCCTGGGCCAGAGCTGCCAGATGAGTAGTGAATTAATTTGTGTGAGGCACTCCAACATTAGGGAGGTGTGTTGAAAGGTGTCTGCTCATGTTTCAAATTAAACGCGCTGCTGGTCAGCATTAGCACCTCAACACCCGCCGGCAGCCGCTTGCCTCTGACACGTAGGGGGCTGTGGAGGGGGCCCATCCGCCGTTCACACTGGAATAATTAGAACATGTCAGGAAGAATTAATTTTCTCATTTTTCAAAAGGATACACAGAAATTACCATGTTATTATATGACAGGGTCCCTGGGAGGATTGTATTAAATTTGATTTCTAGCGCAGCCCACACAACAAATTAAAGTCATAAATAAGATGGAAAGAAGCAGGGCACAGAGCATATGTTTATGGCAATGAGTGAAGCCAAGGGAACAGAAACAACTATCTTCATTTCATTTTATTTAAATCAGGCCGACACCGTGTGTCTGAATGACAGCGCCTGCTAATGGGCCCAGATTACAGGCTTCTTGATATTAGCACAGAGATCTTTCCACTTAGTGAAGGAGTTAAGGATGCTAGCATCTTGGTCAGGCTAGACTACAACGAGACCAGCTGAGTATAGGGAATCTTTTAATGCAGACATTACCAAACGATCCTCTACCTCCAGCACCCCTGAACCAACTTTGTTAACCAAGTAGATGTAAAAATACTCTCAATTTGACTTGATGTCAAAGTGCTTCTAGTGGTTAATAACATACATGAGGCTCAGATGTCAAAGTGGTGAGGGAGTCGGGACTAGTAGTCGGAAGTTTGCCGGTTTGATTCCCGGCCCTGCCAAATGTCACTGTGTCCTTGGGCAAGGCACTTCACCTTAAATTGCTCCAGAGAAATTGCTCCTGTAAGTTCCTATGGATAAGAGTGTCGGCTAAATGACAAAAATTTAAATAAGGACATACACAAAACATACTACAAAATTGACACTACAAATTTGAAATGTGCTTTAACTACGTTTGTGTATAGTAAGCTTTGCGCCGCTACATTGTACGCAGACGGGTTGTAAGTGTAAGTAAGGTGAAAGTCCTGTTTGTAATTATAATTTAATTGCAGTTGTGTGTACATTTACAGATTATATAAAATGGATGTAGGAACGCGTATTGTGCTGTGTTTTATTCACAGTTAACTGTTTGTATATGGCTGGGTGTGTCTAGTAAAGTATTTTCTGTCTATGTAGAGAAGATGGCTGTGTGGTCAGCTACAGCATAAAGGAAGAAACTGTTGAGGTGCTGGGATCGTTGGGTCTTAGATGACCTGGACTGCCTTCACACCCTCTGCCTGACAGAGGAAAATCTTTGAAACTGGGGTGAGAAGGACTGACTGTGATCTTACCTGCTTTCTAGCCCTGCTTTCTGTTCTTTCTGGGCTCTTTTAGCTGAACATTCAATAACAAAAAATCACACGCACACTACTTCTTGACCTAGTGCCTTAGATTTGCCCTATGGTGCGATTTGTACAGCATCTTATTTATTGTTTGTCATTTGTACAATATCCATTTGCATATTTATGCTCAACTGTTAATAATTCTGTTTTTTTATCAATTAATCTACCTCTCTAATTCAGACTTCTGTTGCACTAACTGTACATATACCTGCACCATGGTCTGAAGATTTTGTGTAATTCATGTGTAAATTCTGTCATTCATGGGTAACATTGTCTTCTCGCACCTTTTGTTTGGCCAGGTCGCCTTTTCAAATGAGAAACTGTTCTCAACGTGCCCACCTGGTTAAATAAAAGAAAATAAAAAATAATAATCTGTTTACTTTTGCAGTGGGCTGACAATCCCAAATCAGACAGTGATGGACAAGAAAAGAATGGACTCTGTGATAGATTTGTAGACCCAGGTCAGGATAGATTGTTTTTATATCCTCCGCCGATGTAGGTTGTACACTGACTTTACATTAATGTTGACATCAGTTAGGCAGGGTGATCAGTTCATAAATTGTCAGCTAATTTCTAAAACATCTACAGGCAATGGGAGTTAACATTAGTTATTACTGAACATCTGAGTGTGGTCAGACTTTGTAACTTAATATCATAAGATGAAATCATTGGGCTAAGTAAAACTAGTCAATTCCCATGAATTGTGTTTTCTTGTGATATCTTCATTATACTCTTGAAAAGCAACACAATAATACTGGATTTGATTGGCTCTCAGGGTGCGTATCTCTTTGGCCCTGGCAGCTTACTCATCTGACTTATTTTACCAGCCGGCAATCTGTAAGTCAATATATGTTTTTATTTATTTTTTGGTTTTGCTGGTGAAGGACTGTGGTCTTAGATGTGTTTTGTTATGCTTAGGTAAGTAAAAATCAGACC
This sequence comes from Umbra pygmaea, assembly GCA_016801145.1. Lineage (NCBI taxonomy): Eukaryota > Metazoa > Chordata > Actinopteri > Esociformes > Umbridae > Umbra > Umbra pygmaea. Next base: position 56,811 of record JACXGM010000783.1, read on the forward strand.
CATTTTGAAGTAGCCAAATGGGTTCTTTTGTCTTTCAATTCATTTTAATGGGAAAAAAATGCTGTATGTTTTGCCTTGTGTTGTCAAGTCAAGATGCCATACGACACCAGATAAACTAAAGCACATTGAACTTAGATGGTCAACTTAAGGGAGATGACCTAAACAATTCATCCTACAATTTTAGTCTGTCCACTTTGACGTATAACCACAGCTATAAAAGCCTGGGAGGAAACAGTCCAAATGTCTCTGAAAAGGGAGGTCATGAATTGAAAGTGTCATTTCTGAATTCCCCCTGATGATCAGACCACTTATATTACATTCACCTGACAATTTGTCAGCATCCCAATCATCCAGAAACCTCCCTGTGTCGCTGTGTGTACCTGAACATTACCCAACAGACAACGAAGATGTGTACCTGAACATTACCCAACAGACAACAAAGATGCAGGATGATAAAGCCGTGTAATTTTCACATAACAGAGACCCAGGCCTGACCCTTAAGATAGGGGTTATGGGTTGTGAGGTGTGAGGGGCCGTGGAGGCACGGAGCCCCTTCCCTTCTGCATTTTTTTGCCCTCTTTCTTTTTGAGTGGTTTTGATTGGGCATGTTAGTTTACTACAATCCAGCACAAGCCATGCCTAGAATAAATCATTTTTAAACTCTACCGAAATGCCTGTCATTAGACACCAGCTCCTCCATGGGCAACAGAACCTTTAAATAATTTGCAAATCAATTAACTGGATACTTTCAACTTAACAGGGATATCACACTCAAGGGTCGGAGCGCATTATCAGCCAGAGACGATTCATGGCGTTTTGGTAGAAAAGTTCATGGTTGAAATCATTCATTAATTTTACCGGACTTTTAGTTATGCATTACTTTCCACAGCTGGGGAAGAGAGAAGATTAATGGCATATTCTCAGGTCCCATTTTCTGCTGTGTATAGCTAATAGGTTAAACTTCTCTGTCCTGCAAGGGCTGTACATTGAGAGACAGGAAAGCAGCCAAGTCTATATTGGGTTTCATTCTCCGTAGAATCAAATAAAGCATATCAAGCAATGAAAAATTGACATATATCTAATAAAACTGAGGGGAGGTTATGGCCCTGATAACGATATCATGTTGCTGGGATGTCAGGTCAAAAGGGGGGGGTGAAAAATGGTTTAGATTATCTAACATGCATAGGGGTTAAATAGCAAACGAAGACGACTCATCAGTGCTACAAGTAATTACAGGGATATTAACATACATGTAAAGAACCTTGTTACTGATAAATAATTAGTTTCAGTGTTTCTCTGGAGCAACAGAAACCAAGGTTCGTGAAATTAACATCACTTTGTCAACCCACTTCTGTTTATAACCGGACCATAATCACTGCAGGTAGGGTCAGTCGACTGAACCAACAGCCTCATTTAATAAATAATAGATGAGAAAATAACCTTCTAAAGGTTATTCCTTTTCATTAGGAAGGGAAGTGCTGTTTATTTAATTTATCAAAAAGCAGCTCCACCAGATTTTTTCCCTGAGGAGCATCAGTTCTGGGTTTGGCAGCACTCAGTGAGACTGCTACATGCCCGCACTTCATGAATGGCACACGCTGACAAAGAGCATATTTGGCCCTCCGTGCCTTCTCAGGTATTTCAAAAATGAATTCACACATGAGTGATTAAATGTGTCATACCGCGAAACAAGCCACAAAGCACCAGAATTACTCACTGGCTCATTTTATGATTAATTAAACATGCAGATTAGAGTTGCAAAGGATTTTAGATTATGAAGTGTGTGAGGTCTGGCTGAGTGAACAGCTGAGGGAGTGAGACATTTCCATGGAAGATCAAACAGAGACATTCTAGAACAACTGAGACAAGGATAAACAGTAAGTTTTCCCAACAGGGCCAAACGAGATACAACCTATTCTTACGCACATGGACACTTCCTAAATGTGAGGAAACTTTTCACAACGCCATGATCTTCGGATGGGAACTAACCAATATTTGTCAAACTGTGTCCAATGACAATCACATGGTATTTTTGAGTAACAACTCCATAGGTTCAATTCAATATTAAGAATTTAGTAATAGTAAGATTTGTTTTGCACTTATCCGGAGTGACTTACAGTTAATGCCTTAAAAAAAGCAGAAATGAGGTTCCTTTACAAGGCACTGGCTGATGCAAAAAAACACCTGATCAAACGTTTGGAAAACAAGGCCTACCTCATTTCTCAACTAACTGGACCTATGCCCAGGCTATCATATATACGTTGATGTCTCATAGTAGCTAGTTAGGTTATTCCAAAACATGTACTGTATATGCATTTTTCTTAAAGAAAGACCTGTAAACTATATATATTTATATTTTGCATTACTCGAGACAATGTCATTACTACCAACTGCTCGTTCATGGATCCCTCTACATTGTGCTACGCCAGTGCCTCTACCAAGATGCCGTCCCTTTCCACAAGACATGAATATTATTTTCAGCAAAACTTTTGTTTCAGTGTTGCTTTTTGTTTTAATGTTACAGCCAAACAGCATGGTTATGTTTATTAATCAAAAACACCTGCTACCTACGTGGTGTAGTGGGCTAAGTCGCTGCATTGCAGGACAGTCTACATCATGATCGTCAGTGGTTTGAGCCTGACTATGGGTTCTTTGACTTTCCCTGGATCTACTGCACAAGGTAGCGCACATTGTCATAGTAATGCCTGGGATTTGGGTTAGATAAATCAGATTATCTATCCTGCCCTGTCATTCTCAAGCGACTTCTTTTTTTCAGATTGGGCATCTGTAATTTAAATCGCGGAGGTATAGTCGGTGAACGTAATCATTCTGTGCATGATCTGGGCTTCGATGTTGGATAATTATTGCGAAAACAATCGTTGGCTCAGTGAAATGTAGTCAGATAAACCATCTATCCAAGGAGTTGTGGAGCCTACAGGGCAGGGTTGGTGGGAATTGGGAGGGAAAGAAAATGGGGGGAAGAACTGCTTCCTAATATTTGAATACAACTACTGGTTGCCAAAGACATTTCGACTGCACTTTCCTGGCCAGCAATTGAGCACAATTAAATAGGGGATTCAAATATATAATTTCGCACCTCCACTTTTCACATTGGATTCTCTTCCTTCCTTGTGACCTTGGTTTACTGCATCTCCTAACATGGTTGAAGGTGTTGATCTAGATGTGTCATTATTACACGCATCTTGTCAAGCTGTTCTGTTTTTTATCACACTGCAACGTGCGTGGTGGAAAAAAATTCACTGGCCTACAGATTCAACTGAGCTTGCATGTGTAACAAGACAAGCCAGTATGGAATGTGAAGCAGTGTTGCTATCAAAGTGCCTCAGTGGGTTACAGTCTCTGGTTTCTGTATGATTATTCTAAGAAAATAAATGTATAGAAAGAAAAGAAGAGAAAGGAAAGAAGGGCTGAAATGTGTTGATACCTGAGCAGCTGACCGATGTCGTTATAATCATCAGAGCCAAAAATGGTTTGACATGGCAGGCAAAGGTACGTATCACTGTTAAGCTTGCTATTCCACCATTCTGTACGCTCACTGGAGTTGAAGACGCACACTCCTAACACAGGCTGCCATTGAAAATGGACTTAACAACACCAACAGAATCTACAAACCAAATCAGAAACCATGAGCCACTTTAGATTAGCTGGGTGCATTGACCTGAACTCAAGACAAATTTGAGAAGAAATTGTCATTATTAGCAAATGGCTGTGAACTTTGATATGGGATAGACTGTTATCAGTGCCACAGTTGATTATACAGCACCAACAAGGGCTCCTCAGCCACATTAATATAAATGCGTCCTGCCTCTGTGGAAAATCTCCAACTGACATTTGAAAAAAGATTAATATCAACTAAACTTTCTCTGCTTTATTTGCTCAACCTTACCTAAAGAAATATTTTCTCAGATACAATCTTTATTACTACAAGAGCAGCAGCTGAACTTGTATTAAAGGCATATTGTAGCAGTATAGAGCATCCATATACTGGCTCTGTTTCCTCCATTGAAAGCTTAATTTTCGACCACAAACGTACAAAGTTACAAGTAATAGGAAGCGACATTAGCACAAGGAATAGAAACAAAGGTCCTAGACATGCTACTCTGGATTTGGCCGTGGAACGTGACAGACCAACACATCATGGCGTTCAGATTTCTAATGGCCTAAGCGCTTGATGTAAACTTTAGAGGTTTCAAAATGCATTACTTTTGTATCCAACCTCTCAATTCAGCTGAAACACCTGCCTGGCAATAGGATATGGGTGTCAACAAATATTTTAGCCTCAGATTTTGTTTAGTATTTTTGCTTTTAACTGAAATAAAAGCTGCATTTAAAAAAATACAGATTTAGTACATGCCATATGAAAATGCCATAATAGATACATTCTAAATATGATGTTGTAAATAAAACTTATTTGAATATACAGGGGTATCCATTATTTGACAACCTATCAATGCAATGCAGGACTTCAGTACAGATGACTCTAGAGTTAAAAGACTCCAGAGTTAAAAGAGCAAGGTTGCCAGAAGAGTAGGGGGCGTATACTTACACAAATAGAAAGACTAATTCCCCAGCACCCAGTGATCACTGCTTAGTTGATTTTGAACTCATGAAAGTAACCTGAAATGATAAAAAACAGACAGAATTAATTAGCTCAATCTTCTTTCTTTAAATTAATACTGTTGAAACAGTATGTTATGAATATTATTATTTTCTTTTATGTATACAGGGAAAACAAGCTGAGACCAGAGTCTCTTTTAAAAGTTGTGCCCTGTAAAATATAAAAACACCAACTAAAAGGTATAAAATATAAAAAATATAAAAAGGTGAAATCTGTACAGTACAATGATTTTATTTATATTATATCTATAACTTTTGCAATATAATGTCATGAAATGCCAGAAATTATAATATATCTGCAGTAATAGACAAATGTTAGGGTTTCACATAATTACAAGAAATAATTTTGGGTGCATACAAAAGCACATCTTAAAATGTAAAATGTCTGTTGGTCAACAGAATCTACAATGGTTTCAATGGAAATTCTAAGCCTTTCCTGTTCCCCACTGTCATCATAAAGGGATAAGGTCATTTCCTCTGCAAAGCCCTTCAAAGAACGATCAATGTCAGACTGGGGCAAGCAAAATCCCATCCACTGTTTGCTACATGCTTTAGAACATTTCTAAGTGATATAAAAAATTATAGCAGAACACATTCTACATACAGTGCCTTTAATTTAGAAGGAAAAAGAGATCACGTAAGTAAGGTGACGAGGGTGACTGGGCCCAGTCAGAACGTCTACTGAGGTAAACACTTTTAGTATTGACAGTTCTAGAGGGTGACTGGGCCCAGTCAGAACGTCTACTGAGGTAAAACACTTTCAGTATTGACAGTTCTAGAGTGTGACTGGGCCCAGTCAGAAAGTCTATTGAGGTAAAACACTTTCAGTATTGACAGTTCTAGAGGGTGACTGGGTCCAGTCAGAACGTCTACTGAGGTAAAACACTTTGACAGTTCTAGAGGCTGACTGGGTCCAGTCAGAACGTCTACTGAGGTAAAACACTTTCAGTATTGACAGTTCTAGAGTGTGACTGGGCCCAGTCAGAAAGTCTATTGAGGTAAAACACTTTCAGTATTGACAGTTCTAGAGGGTGACTGGGCCCAGTCAGAAAGTCTATTGAGGTAAAACACTTTCAGTATTGACAGTTCTAGAGGGTGACTGGGTCCAGTCAGAACGTCTACTGAGGTAAAACACTTTCAGACAGTTCTAGAAGGTGACTGGACCCAGTCAGAACGTCCATTGAGGTAAAACACTTTCAGTATTATTGACAGTTCTAGATGGTGACTGGGCCCAGTCAGAATGTCTACTGAAGTAAATCATGTTCAGGAGTGACAGTACTAGTCATCTTAGCTCTTCCATGTGGGACAACATCCTACATTGAAAAACAATATATCAATAAAAAAACAGTGAAACGTACTGGCAAAAAAATACCAGTACTTTTTCTATTATTTTAAGAACATTAAAGAGACACAAGATCACAATAACAAAAATACATTATAAACACAGTACTGTCTGTTAACACAGTATTATCAGAGTATTATAGACGGATATTACTTTGTATACACATCTACGGTACCGTGTTTATACAGATTTTCTGTTATTATCTCAAATGAAATGTCCATACAAATATTTGTTGATAGTACTTTTTTTGTGTTGATAACTCTTAAAATGCACATTGGTGACACCTAATAATATGTTTCGGAGCCACTGGACCAATAAATGGCTACATATGAAATTTCATTTTTATATTATTTCTTTGATTGCAAGAGGCAAATAATGAATTAATGTATAAAGCAGCATGAACCCAGTCAATAGAACTCTGCACTCCTATTAGGAAAACAAACATGAGCTTTGGCAAAATGGACACACCAGTTTTTTGCCATTATATAACCTCATAGTTTATTAGTGGAAATGGAATATATAAAAAGCAAAAGTCCAATCAAAATGCAGAGTGAAGTGGATTGATCACAGTGCACCGCCACTTGGCAGTACTGAAAACGGCACAAAGCTCATTGATGTTCATTATCTTGTTTTTCACAACAAGCTACGATCTCATTAACAGCTGATTTATACAATTACCCGGCTTCAGCCCTGCTAATTAAACTTGGACAGAGGTTTTTAAGGTCACACTTAATTGATCTGCCAGTAATCATTGCTACTGTACCTTGCTCCCCTGCGGTTAAAGGGATGGGTTAGGGGAACGGGGGGTGGCACCAACAGCAGTTCAGATATACTGGATACCAACACATTTGCCATTGGTGTCAAACTGATTATGAAACTATCGTAGTGAGGGAGGACGGTGGGCTGATAGAATGGGCTAGGGAGACAAAGCTGTCACCAATGTCTCTGAATGTGGCAAGCTTGAAGCTAAAGGTGACAATGTCAGAGAAGAACCATAGATGGACCATGGAAAGCTCTGGTCATCTTAATAACATCTCTGAGCTCCTAACTCACATAGGCTCCAGCCCTCCTATTCCACACAGTGTCTCACCTCCACGCTGTAATGTACTGCACTCGCACACACACACACGAAAACATCACAAAAAACACAAAGAGAAACAAAGACAAGAAACGAATGAATAAATTCACTTCTATGCAAACTGAAATTCATGACCATACAAATAATCATGAAAAACACAGAAGTGGTAACAGAAATCATCAAGGCAATTACTTTTGGTGAATGTCTGCACCTATGTGAGATACAATATGTGTTTTTATCATGTTTTAACTTCAAAGAAGTCTGTGTAGCAACATGTCATAACGGTACATTCTGGTCACTAGACATGGGAGATTACACAATACCACAGAAACACTTTCAAAACAAATACCTGCAGCAGGATTGTCACAACTAAATACAGATTGGTTAAGACGTCTATAAACAACAGTGCATCATACATTTGGTGGTTTTGGTGGGATAACCACTTTTTTATGGCAAGTATTTAATGATGATCCACCTCAGAGAGACAGTTCCACAGCTGTCTCCTCATACATACATACATACATACATACATACATACATACATACATACATACATACATACATACATACATACATACATACATACATACATACATACATACA
>JACXGM010000784.1:24796-64537 GCA_016801145.1 Umbra pygmaea
TTCTGTTAAGGTATTTTATTGTTTTATTATAATCGGTACACAATTAGCTGTACTATCACTGTAATCTATTGAACAAAATATAAATAGGCTACATCGTATTTCCTTTAAGTTATATTTCTTAACGTTAGTATGTCAGAACTCAGAAATACCACTATTTTGTTCACCCAGAAGTTTTGCAAACTACCGACATTTGTCTTTCTTCGCTGAAGGTGATTTTCAGAGGCTAGGTCCGGGGCGTTCCTCGTGCCGTTTTCTGCAGTTACAGACAGTATGCACCGAATTGCATCCTTCATTCGTTCCTGTACTTAAATGTACTGGTATCCGTATCGGCCCATCCCTAGTTAAGGCACTGCTAGTAAAAATATATAACAATCCATCGAACTCACCAAAGCTGCTTATTATTTAAAAATGAAGTCCGTCCTCCTTTCTCTTTTAAAAAGACTTCTATGACCCGGTTGTACAGCACATCTTTGCGTTAAGTTGCGATAAAACATATTGCCCAGTGCTGAAAGTCGATCCTGCCCAGTCCTATATTTGCCACCAAAGCTACTTCTTCACCTCCATCTGCCATTCTGCTAAAAGTAAAAAATCTAACAATCTAAAAATTGAAAGTTTAAAGAAATCGGAGACGGGAGAGCTAAGCTAGTTCTTGTTCGGATGGCAAACTTTTTTTACATTTTTTTTGCTGAACTTTATTGCACTGCCACTGCTATCAGCAACAGAAACCATGCTGACGTAAGGCTAGGTCTGCAGAAATGCTTTACTTGGTCAAAGAACACACCAAACATGGGAAAGTCGAAATCTGATTGGTTGATGGGCTTCAACAGCAGACGGTATTCACTCAGAATTCTGAAGGCCCTAGTCTACCCGGAGACAACACAGATGAAAATTTTTTATTGGATCAAAGCTTTTACTTATATGAGCTGGCCTAAAAGCAAGGCAACTGAAAAGAATGTACCGTAGCAATAAAATCACCATTTGGAATAATTTAAATGAACTTTGTAAAATATATATGGTATTACTGAAAAAATATATTAAAGAAGTACAAAAATACATTTCTGATTCTGATTATCTTTGGGCCTGCAGAGAAGGCCTTGCAGGCCCTGACGGACCACCACTGTCTCTAACACCACGGTCACAGCAGCCTCCATCTCTTTCTCCTCATTCCCAGCATCACCTGTGGCTGCTGTCATGCAGAAGAAAAAAATAAAGACACATTACATTTTTTATTTAATGATGCATTCCGCGATTTTTGGTGATATTTAGAACTATTTAAACGTTCAGTATACTCACCGTTGCCCACCTGGTGCGCGACAATGTGACGTCATGGTTGCGCTGTAACTATTTATACTCGCGTGGTGCTCGCGACATTAGTTGCAGTCTTCTCCTGAACAGAGGTTTTGCAACTGAGGAAAGGCTACCAACTTTTCAATTTCTACAGACTAGAAGAATAAGAAAAAGGTAAACGATGGCAGAACTAGCAGCAGCTTTGACGTTAATGTCAACAGTGGCTAAGATGATCTTTACTGTGTTGTTATGAACCATTAACTGTGTTATTATTTACTGTGCCCTCGAACTCGTCCATGCTTCCTATTTCCACTTTTTATAATTATTAGTATATCATAAGAGTATGCTACATTATACTACCAAAACATTTTTAAGCCCAATAATCTTAAACTATACTAATAATTATAAATTTGAGTATTAAAGGAAATGTCTATAAATTAATGTATGTATTGTGTGTATGGAACATTTAGAAAAAGTCTACCTAAAAGGGCACTACACAGGTTAGTTTAAAGTATTCAAAAGTATACTTAAAATAAACTATATGTATACATTAAAGTGTACTAAATAAACTAAAAACGTGGGAAAATTTAGTTTACTTACTTTATAAATAAGTATACTTACAAAACGAAACTTGAAGTATACTTTTTTCATAAGGGTACAGCTGTCAGAGTTGAACAAACTGTGCTATCACTACTAATCAGGCAAAACGGTGCTGGCCCTACTACAGCTGTCAGAGTTAGCTTATATGCTAACTGCATCAATAACCAAGTCAAACGGTGCTGTCACTACTAACCAAGCCAAACAGTGCCGTCACTACTACAACTGTCAGAGTTAGTTTCGATGCTATTAAGGCAGTTAGCATTGTTTGTCAATTACCTGCATTACTAACCAAGCCAAATAGTGCTTTCATTACTACAGCTGTAACAGCACCGTTTAATTATTAATGCAGGTAAGTAACAAATGATGCTAACTGCATTAGTAACCAAGCCAAACAGTGCTGTCAATACTACAGCTGTCAGAGTTAGTATGAAGTCGAAGCTAACACCGTGTGATGTTCTGATGTACTGATCTTTTGCAGGTGTTGTAACACGTGGTCTGCCACTGTGAGGATGGTCAGCTGTCCTTCCTGACTCCCTGTAGCGCTGTCTTAGGCGTCACACGGTACAGAAATGTTTTGCCCTGGTCACATCTGCAGTCCTCATCACTCCATGCAGCATGCATAAGGCCTGACTGCGCAGATGAGCAGGGACCCTGGGCATCTTTTTTTGGTGTTTTTTATAGTCAGTAGGAAGGTCTGTTTAGTGTTCGAATTTGTCATGACTGTGGCCTTAATTGCCCACCACTTGTAAGCGGTTAATGTCTTAACTACCGTTCCACAGGTGCATGTTCATTAATTGTTTATGGTTCATTGAACAGGCATGGAAAACAGTGTTTAACCTCTTAACTAAGAGGATCTGTAAAGTTATTCCAATTATTTTTCAAACACACTGTCCTGAAAAAGGGACATTTCTTCATTGCTGAGTTCATACGTATGTCTAGCAACTGAGTGATTGACATATGCGCTAATACTGTAGCTAAGCTAATTCAATAAATGGCTGTTGATTGGATCACCATTTCTTTTTGACAATACTATCCATCTCCATGTAAAAAATTGTTTGGGATTGTAACCATTTACTTTATGATCATCTGAACTTTTAGCCTACAGTATGCCCAAATGATGGCAGTGCATTTCACACTGCTTTAATATTAAATCCTGTTTTTGCTCAGCTGTAATAAATGTTGTAGGCTATACAAACCTGCTTATCATTACGTAAGCATTTCTTATTAATGAATCAATCCGTCAAACAATCACGTGTTGTATGAAAACCTTTTCATGTCACCAGTTGTCACGGGGCTTTTACAGATACCAGGCCTAAAAGCATTTCTAAGTGAAGGTGTAAATGAAAAGATTCCTGAATAATGGGGAGGCACACAATTGTGTTTAAAATGTTTTTTGCTCATTTGAAATGTAGATAATAAAATGTTTTTGAAAGTAGGAAAAAGATAAACACTAAACATACTCTTGATCAGTCAGCCAAAGTAACTGAACATTCTGTTAATGTGAACAAGGCAAGTCTATCTTCTACCTCCTACGTACTCATTTAGTTTGAATTGAGCTTTTGTTCTGACAAATTCCATTTCACTTACTACATCCCAAAAAATAGATAAAAACATTGCGTTGTTCTATTGGGCTGCTTTGAGCTTGTTTCCTGCAGCTCTGACCAGATAACTGGATGGAGCAGAAGGTAAAAAATATCTCAAAACATATTGTCTATAATGCACTGCCTTTTAACTATACTATAATATTTACCCATGCTATGTGTATAATTAATCAGATCACATGCATTACATGTGGAATATTTGTCTTCATCAATCTAAGTGCATTTGAATCTCATAACATGGTGTGAATTCTTCCTAAATGTTAACTTGTATATCAATCAATCACGTTTTTGCTCTTTAACAGATCTCGACAAAAGACGTGTCATCTAAGGTTCCTCCTCATATATTTGTGCCAGTTCTGAAGACATTGCCAATTAAAAGCACAGTCATTGAGGCTGAGCGAACAAGACTGCTTACAAACAAATCAAATGAGGTATTTGTTACTCACCTTTGTCTGCAACTTTTGAGTGTTCACTCAACAATTCACATGCATAAATAAGCTAGTCTTTCACTTATAACCCAGATTTTAATAAGCTAGTCTTTCACTTATAACCCAGATTTTGAATGCTATTCAATTACCTAATCAACCACTCTGAGGTTGAATAAATGTATAGTTCAGGGATCTACTGAAGCAGGTATGTAGACCATATATGATAGATAAACTACTGCAGAAAATTACACCAGGCATGGGGAGTCAGACTTGTAGTCAGAACGTTGCCGGTTCAATTCCCAGCTCTGCCAAATGTCATTGTGTCCTTGAGCAAGGCACTATAAAATAAGTTGCTCCAGGGAGAATATCCCTGTACTTAATGTAAGTTGCTCTGGATAAGGGTAAATTTGCTAAATGACCAACATATCAAATATAATTATTGTGTACTTTCCTTAGGCAGGTGATTTAAAGTAGAAGTTTAAGATGGTAGGGGCCTCTTGTTGCCATAGATACAAATGTGAACAATTTAAATGTTCCATCTTTCTTTACCATGGTAACCTGCACAGGATTAAAAAATCTAAGAAGTTCTTCAGTCTCTAGAATGTGCTTAGAGATGTACTCAAACGTCTTCATCACGCACATCAATGTCTTAAGAGCCTGTTATTTCCAGTGGGTGTAAAAAAACAGATTATTTCATAAATGTAAGATCTTACTATCTCACATATGCTTCAAAATCATTAAATACACTACACATATTTTAGCCTGCCGCTACTAGACAAGTTTAGACTGATCATTAATATTTTTATTGTAGTGTTATCTGACAATTCTGTACTTATTAGTGATAATGTATTTTCTACACTAGTTTTTAGCCCCAATAGGAGCATCATATAAATATTACCAGCACCAAAGTTATTTGCTGTGTTCTCCACAATAATCCCCCCTATAATGATTTCCTGTATATTCTTACTAAATGTTGTTCAGAATTTAATCTGCCATTGAAAATAGCTATCATGATCTACGCCGTCATACTCAACTCTGGACCTCGAAGCCAGATCCACTTCACTTTTTCATTGCAACCCTCTAATCTGGGACTTATTGAGACCTGGGACACCAGGTGAGTTCAATTAATGTTGAGGTAGAACAGAATACCAGCAGGCTCCGGACCCCAAAGGGTTAGAGTTGAATCCCCCTGACAGTATACAGCTTTGCTCAGAAATATGTAGTGCATTTAGTAACATTATAAATAATCTCTAAAACACAGAGAGCTGACTAAAAACATGTACTGTATAATTTCTAAAATGTTCTCTCAATTGCTATCCAAAAAGTCAACTACATTGTCCTCCATTAATATTGGGACGCTGAAGCATTCTTCATCTTCTTGGTTCTATACGCCACATTGTATTTTGTCGGCAGTCTGTAACTGGCTGACCCTACCAGATGCTAGGTGTTTTCTTTGGTGATGCTCTGCCTGGCATGCACTTTTTTGTCTTTAGCTGTTGTTTGTTCTGGTGTCTTTTAATCTTCAAATAAAACCAGATTAAATGTTTCTATGAACGGGAGAAGTTGTTGTGCTGCCGCCATCAGCAATTACATCATGAACAAGATAGCCGGTTCAAGTGGCAGCCATAGATTCCCAAGCCATATCACCCACTTCCTGTCCTGTCCAGAATGTGTCGGCCTTTCTTAATAATACCAAAGAAGAGAAAATGCTACACTGTCCCTCATTTATTAGTTTGTATTTCGCACTGCTAGCGCCCAGCGATGTTTATGTCAGGATATTTTGGCAAACCTAAAGTAATTAGTAAGGAATTCTCACAACCACAAACCACGATGATGAGCATGTTTAGTGGACCCTGAACTTATTCAACTAAAAAAATACAACTTTTAGCTTGAAACACATGGGAGTCCTACAGATGTTTCTATGAAGCCACTCCCATACACACACACAGCCATCTGAGATTGTACAGTAGGTATTCAGCCTGCAATCTCGTCCGGGTCTCTCTTCTACTGTACATCACAGACTCCCTGTAATTATAAACTACATCCCACATAAACGTTAACATGTGGTAACGTCATAAAAGTCCATCAGTGGGTTATGTGAACGTGCATGTGTACAGTTTCATTCTGGGAACGGGAAGGCAGCACACCCAGGCGGGAGACACGGTCACATGCCACCCTCACACTAAAGCTCACACTGTAAGCAAACCACCAGGCCCCGCTGAGGTTCACGTCAGGACTGCTCATGTTACAGTCACTCATTTGAGTTGCACATCAACATCTCCTGATCCTGTGTCAGAATTTAGGAGTTCCCAACCAGAAGACGACTAAAGACACCATGTCAAAGGAAGGGCTTTACCAGGCTGAAGTGGTCTATGTCGGGGACTCAGAGAGAGGTGGATTAGGGGACAGGGTCCAACAGGAGACATCTTCTCTGGTAAGTGCATGGGCAGGCTTAACGTATGTTCTAATATGGTCTACCTTAATGTTCTACCTCTACTGTTTTGTACTAGTTTCAACCTCAAAGGTAATAACATTGACAAGACAACCCTTTTCAAACAGTGGATCTTAAAGCATGTGATTAATTGTGTTTATGTAGCACCTACCCTACTACAAATAGTGATGTTAAATGTGGCAATAAAAATGGGGTTGAGAATGTTTTATAATACTGGGGTTATGCCAAGTCAAACAGCTGGACTGCCATGTCTGACTATAAATGTATGCATACATTAGCAAATGTAATTCAGATGCCAAATGAGAAGCATTGGTTCCAACTCTTCATGTAATTATTCAAAGGACAACTGTGCAACCTGTTAGTGCCTTTTTACAAATGATAGAATGTACGTTCTGAAATTTAATTGGTAAATCGTAATGCAACAGTTAAACAAATTGGATGAATGTGTTTTTCTTAATACTTCAGTATGTTTCAATGGCTGTGACCTTTGGTTTGAACTTCTCATTACCTCATTATAAAAAAGTTCAGTATTGACCAGAGAAAAACACATTAGCTCATTTGAGTTTCAACATACTTTTGAAAATGTGCAGGGTTTAACGGAGTATACAGTATGTTTTTGATGAGAATCATAGTGTGATTACTTTGCTCAGTGGTTAGGGAGTCAGACTTGTAGTTGGAAGGTAGCTGGTTTGAATCCCGACAGTGCCAAATGTTTTGTCCTTGAGCAAGGCACTTTACCCTAAATTGCTCCAGGGGAATGTCCCTGTGTTTAGTCTGCTAAATTACTGAATGTAAATTACTAAAATCTAAAACGCAAATTTAATCTGAAAACAAAAAATAATCAACAACAACAACAACATTGTGGTCATATTAATAGAACATTTATGTCACTTTCCTTTTTCTTCTCAGTTGAAATCTCCTGCTGGTCACAGAAACCCTCCCCCCACCCCTATCAATGTCCAGGCAGAAAATACAGTTCACCATTTTGTATCTATGCCCGCAACTATGGAAACAGCTGTCAACAAACACCAGAGCAATTCTGGGCAACAGTGCCTCACCCCCCCTGTGGGCGCAGAGCTCAGCTCGGGTCTCCTTTTTAATAGAGCGTCTGAGTCAGACGACAGACTGAGTCCTACCAATTCCATGGATCTGTGTGTCACTCCTAACTCCTCAAAGAGTCAGAGCAGGGAGTCCCTCGACTCTGAGAGCTGGGGCCGAGATAGAAGCTGGTCTGGGCTGCGTATGTCCCCCTACACGTCCCTCGTTTCTCTCAGTGGTGCCGTGTCCCCGTGCTCCTCTGTGAGGTCCGGCATGTTTACACCATCTCTACTGCGGGTCAAGAGGCACACCCTGGAGCCTGGCTCTAGTTTAGTCAACCTGCCATCTGCCTGCTTGTTGCCGTCATGCGAAAGCCTCTCCTCGTCCCCCTGTCCCCTGTCCCCCCGCCTCCGCCACAGGCCCCCTCCAACACGGCTCTCACTGCTGACCGCTATCCTCCGGAAGGGCCGCCTGCCAGTTCTGTCCCCTGCCCTGACCCTGCAGAGACCGTACACCCCCTGCTGGCCCATTCACCAGGGGACATCCTGTAGGGCCTGCTCCGCAGCCTCCAGCGTAGCCCCTATTCCACTTGCGCCCTCATCCAGAGCCCAGTCGTCAGCCTCCGTACACAGCCCAGCTCAGATCCACGGTCACAGGGATGGATGTGGGTCAGAGCCCCTTAGATGTGTCACTGCTCCCCAATCCAAGGATCTCTCCACCTCATGGAGAAAGATTGGCCCTCATAGTCCCCCATTATTACACTCCAAGGAACTGAAATTAAAAAATCAACAGCTGTCTGCGAGGATCAATTCACCATCTTCTCAAAGCCATCTGTCTCCACCAGTCCCACACTTGCCTCAACCTCATAACCTCCCCAGATCAGTGGACTGTGTCAGAGTTACCCTCCCCAAAGTTCCAAGCCCAACAAAATACCTATCACACTCGAGACTCATATACACTTCTCCCGAGCCACACAGAAATTCAGTAAACACAAGACTTCACACTTTATCCCCTGAGACGAAACCAGCGATGAGCCAGGAGACTTCTCTGGCCCAAGATTCAAATCAACCTCTGTCCTACTCACTTTCAAGGCTCCAATCCAGGTCACCATCATCACCGTCATCGTCAAAGCTCATAACCCAGTCACCTGAATCAGTCAACACCCCAACACGCAATACTCAATCTTTTAAACTTAAACCCATTAACCCCATCTTCGTACAGGCTTTGAACTCTCACCTGCACTCAAAGCTCAGCTCCCTGTCTTGTACACCAGCTGACAGCAAGACCCAGGTTACGTCTGGACCGCAGGTTTCCTCCATGAGAAAGTGTAACAATCAGTGTCCCTCAACGGGGACTCATACCCACTATGGGACCTTAAGCCCTCCCCTTTCAAGTCCACTGCCCTACTCATCTCTTTCCAGGCTGAATGCAATTTCTCCTCAACCTTCATCTCTTTCCTACTGTGCCTCAGAGGGACATATTTCTACCCCATCTCACTCACCAAGTGGCACCGTATCCCCTGCACCGAGGCACACGCACACATTATCACTGAACCCGTTACAGAATGGCCTGAAAACTCCACACTCTGGGCAGCAACTCAGTGCCTCCCAAGCTTACATGACATCCCGCCTCACCTCCAGCTGGTACACTGCACCTGGGCGCCCTTCCCCTGAGCCCACCCACTCCACCCCCGACCCCTTCACCCTCTCCCTGTCTCCGGCACCCACAGAACATACCCCGTCTCCCCCACACTCCCTGCGCTCAACACCATCCCCGTGCCTATGGAGGGAGACGTCAGACTCCATTGATAAAAGAAGAAAGGTAGATACTGCGCATGCTGATATGCAGTTCAGTTGCATGAAGTCCAATTGCACGCCACCTGCATGCGTCGTCTGAACGTGAACAAATAAAACTACGAAAGGAAAGCTGAGATTGACTGATCTGGCAAGATGCGTCTCTGCTCAAAATTTGTTTTTGCTAACTATATGTCTGTGATAGCATATGCCTTCATTTTCAGAGTTTGACAAAAAATAAATTAAGATGATAACTAAACAGAAATGTTTTTATACCTTTGTGAAATTTAACTGAACATCCAGCATCACCATGTTTTCGAATTTGACAATGAATGAGATAATGTTTGCTTTGTAATTTTAATGCTCCTTTGCTCTCTTTCTCAATTTCAGCCACACAAGATCAAGTTAAGCTACAAAGCCCTGGCTGCGATTCCTACTAACAGTCTTCTATTGGACCAGCAGGTGAGCCCAGGTTCTAGATGATTCTACTCTAATCCCAATAAACATGTCTGACAATCAGACAGAAACAAAAACCATTAACTATTAGTTCCAGGCACAACACATTACACTTCCTTTCTCTCTCACAATTTTAACTGACTTTACAGAAATGTTGACTCAACTGAAAATATATTAAAACAAGCCCATTGTACCGTATATTCATTTGTATCTTTGATATTGCTACAGTATAACTCACTAAACTGTAGTAAAACCAACACTTTTAATACATTGCACTGTATAATTTTTACCCTGTCCTAGAATTAACAACAATACATTAACACAGAACAAATGCTAATATTTGCGTTATGAATTGTACAGTATGTTCTTTCCATTTGTGTTTCCATCTAAATCACAGTATATTGCTTTCACAGGCAATTGATGATAAAATAGACAAATACAGATGTTCACAGGACCCATTGGACAGATGTTTAAAGGAGGACACACATTTGGAGGTACACTACAGAGTAATAATAGTAATCATAGTAATAATAGTAGTCCTAGTAATAATACTAGGATATATTAGGAAATATTCAGAACATTGAACAGTATTTTAAGGTGTTTAAATACAGAGTGCTTAGAACTGCCACAGACATTTTGTTTGTTTGCTTGCTTCCACAACATTTATTTGATCATGGATTTACATTTACAGTACATGTATTTGCCTTAAAGGCAGCTGAACATCTGTTCTTAAAAAAATAAATCCAGTGCTGAACCAGTTTTCTGAATAGATGGTTCTTACTGGCATCTCAAATTTAGCTGAAAGCAATGTTTAGTTAGTTCTAAAGCAATAAATACAATTCAAGTGGTCCTCCAAAATCATATCTTTCAGGAACAGGTTGATGTTCCTATTGATGACAAATCTTGTTTAGAATATTGTAGAGTTACTATGGCCATGTCCATATGAAGCAACAATTCAGCATAATTAACTGCTGCCTTTATGCATAGATGTGTTCACCAGAACAGTTGAGACAGCAGTCACAAGACCTTTACTCTGTCATAGATGAAGTGTTGGAGGACCCGATTCCATTGGTGAGTCACTTGAACCAAAATGGATCTTCACTTAACCAAAATAAGAAACATGTCATATTAAACTGTCATCTCGGATAATTACTTTTACACTTTCAGCACCGAAAATCCCCTGCCCCCGCATCTTCGAGGGAATCAGTGGACAAATGTGGATTAAAGGTACGTCTGAAACACTCTCACCAATGTGAAGGCACATACGACCCTACACGGTTGTGTTTGTGTTGGCATATGTGTGTGGGCACTGGCTGTGTGTGTAAGTGGATGGGACATTTGCAATGATGAAATACCAATCATGAAATGAGAGAGTCCTTTAACTGGGTGATAATTTGCTGGTTAGATCATCTTTCTAATGCTTACGTAGGGTACACCATGTGGATTAAAGAGATATTTGGAGAAGATGCGTAGTGTCAAGGCCATTTACTCACATTTACCATCAATACATAAGTAATCATTAGTCACACTTAATACCAGGAATGCTCTTTCCATAAGGCTTTAAGTAGTTGTGTTTATCTGTTTGCTTTTCTCCATGTAGCACTACCCCTCATTACCGAAACCATTGGGACGTGAAACGAAATATGTGAGTATTTCATTTGTCCACTTAGCAAAATTAAGTAGCTTGCCTCTAGTATATATTTAAAACCTACTGCTAGTGTTTTTGCATTTTTGTATTTTTTGTTGTAGATTTTGTTGATCATTTACACAGAGATTTTTGGATGTTGTACATTTCGATGTCATACTTATTCAAATTAACTTTAGTAAATCATATTTTTCTTGAGGTTAGCTTCCTGAGTCTAATTTTTTTTTCAGCTTGAAATACCTTGATGAATTATATTTTTTGAGAACCTTCCCAAATGTCCGGGGAAAGTCAGGGAACCATAGTCAGGCTCGAACCACTGACTATCACAACGTAGCATGTCCTGCAATGCAACGACTTAGCCCGCTACGCCATGCAAACCCCATGCCACACATTCTCAATCGGTGACAGGTCAGGACATCAGGCAGGCCATGGTAACACCCGCACTCTCTGCTTACACAACCAAGCACTTGAAATCTTGGCAGAATGTGGTTTGGCGTTGAAAATGCAGGGACGTCCCTGGAAAAGACAACATCTGGATGGCAGCATATGTTGCTCCAAAATGTGTGCATAACTTTCTGCAATAATGGAGCCCTCACGTGTACAAGTTACCAATGCCATGGGCACTGTCACACCGCCATACCATGACAGATGATGGCTTTTGGACTTGACGCTGATGGATGGCTTGGATGGTCCTTTTCCTCTTTGGCCCAGAGAACATGACGGATGTTTTATGCAAAAACTTTGAAAATGTTGAATTGACGGACAACAAAACACGATTCCACTGTGCTACTATCCATCCCAGATGAGACCGAGCCCAGAGACGTCAGAAGTGTTTCTGAACACAGTGTTGATGTATGGCTACTGCACTGCATAGTAAAGCCTTAATTTGCATCTTGAGCCAGGAGATATCCATTACAAATGCATGATGGATTTTCAGACAGTGACGTCTGAGGGATCGGAGATCACACACATTCAGTGTGGTTTTTGGCCTGGCCCTTTAGGCACTGAGATTTGACCGGATTCCTTGACACTTTTATTGATATTGTGCACTGTAGAAGATGAAATGCCCAAAATCCTACCGATTAGTTTTTGGGGAATGTTGATCTCAAATTGTTGGATTATTCACTGATGCATCTGTTGGCAGATTGGCAAGCCTCGAAACATTACATTTTGTTCTTTTAGCGGACACTCTTTTTCAGAGTGACTTACGGTAAACACAGAGACATTCCCCTAGAGCAACTTAGAGTAAGTGTCTTGCTCAAGGACATAGTGACATTTGGCACAGTTAGGACCCATCCTTGTTCTTGAAGGACTAGGCGTTTTTGGAGGCTCCCCATATACGATGATTACACGATTTCCTAACTTGTTTCACATCCGCTTCTTATTTCAACTTGTCACATCGATATTAGTCCTAAATTGCCCCTGTCCCTACATTTTAGGAATGAGTTTGCTGTATCAATTACAAAATAAAAATTTACCTTTATAAAACTATGCAGTTGATTAGGTAAAACATCAAATACCTTGTGTTTATATATCTTTTGCTTAAATACAATTCAAAGTCCATTTTTAAAACACTCCTCTTGTGTGAATTGCTGTTGTATAAAAAAGAATGCTTGTTATTGGGCACCTGGAAACAAAACATAATACCTAAAAAAACACTTTAAGACACTTCGAAAATGTTATTCTGAAAGCTACAATGGAAATCTAAAGATGTTTACTTGTGACTAATTAGTCTGTTATATGTGCACAAGTCCTTCAAACCCTGTACTTGTGACTAATTAGTCTTTTATAAGTGCACAAGTCCTTCAAACCCTGTACTTGTGACTAATTAGTCTTTTATAAGTGCACCAAGTCCTTCAAACCCTGTACTTGTGACTAATTAGTCTTTTGAAAGTGCACAAGTCCTTCAAACCCTGTACTTGTGCCTAATTAGTCTTTTATAAGTGCACCAAGTCCTTCAAACCCTGTACTTGTGACTAATTAGTCTTTTATAAGTGCACAAGTCCTTTAAACCCTGTACTTCTGCCTAATTAGTCTTTTATAAGTGCACAAGTCCTTCAAACCCTGTACTTGTGACTAATTAGTCTTTTATAAGTGCACAAGTCCTTTAAACCCTGTACTTCTGCCTAATTAGTCTTTTATAAGTGCACAAGTCCTTCAAACCCTGTACTTGTGACTAATTAGTCTTTTATAAGTGCACAAGTCCTTTAAACCCTGTACTTCTGCTTAATTAGTCTTTTAGAAGTGCACAAGTCCTTCAAACCCTGTACTTGTGACTAATTAGTCTTTTATAAGTGCACCAAGTCCTTCAAACCCTGTACTTGTGACTAATTAGTCTTTTATAAGTGCACAAGTCCTTTAAACCATGTACTTCTGCCTAATTAGTCTTTTAGAAGTGCACAAGTCATTCAAACCGTGTAAAAACTGTTGGTGTTTGTTGTCAGGATTTTTTTTTTTCATTGCTGCTCAAATGTTCAAATCTGGACAATGAATGACTTTCGAGAAGTGTATTTTTGGAGGTGTTCACCACACAATCAAAGTGAAGATGTTGTAGATACCTGAATGTCAACACCTCTTACTACTGTTGGGCATTCCATGCTTCTGTACAGTACTTCAAGCAACAGGATCAAGCTGTTAAATCAAACACAGAATTTACTTGGCAAAACAAAGTTTTGTCACTGATATTACATGACACAATAATCAAGCCTCGAATGCCCATCACTAACTCTTACCGTTTGAAGTTTGACCATTACCTAAAAGTACCTCTGAATGCAAACAACATGACAACTTTGTATAGGGAATTAGACTACATCATAATCCTAAAATTATGCATTACTAAAGACTAGCATTCAGAACAAAACTACCAATTTTGGATATTTATAAAGCACCTTAATGGATGTTATAACCTATATTTGATTTTTTTTTCCAGAAATCAATGTCATCTAAGAGAAATTATGTCTATTTTCAGCTAAATGTAAACTAGGTTTTTGTCCAGTAATATGAAACTGGTAAAAGTAGAAAACACCTATGAACTACCAATACTTGATTTAAATATTTCTTTACAGGCAACCTTTAACCTACAACCATATGAGAGAAAACTGACAGATCAATTCAAGGTATTTATTCTATTCCTACCAATGCTGTTGAATGTTTAAATTATCATGCACATATACTGTACACGACGGAAAATACAAAATGAAATATTTACTTGCAGGTTGTAATCGACAATGCAATAAAAACAAGAAATTATCTATATCAACAATAATTATATTGGTGCAGTATCAACACTACATACCCGTTAGTTATTTTACTGTACGTAAATATGAAAAATAATAATTAGATAAATTTAGATTTTATGTACCATAAAATATGGCAACATCCAAAAATAGTTTTCACAGCCACTCTATCTTAGCTGAGTTGATAAGCTGTGGTATTGATGCCCATGCAGTCTTCCTTACCTGCTGGAGGCTCTGTGGTTGTGTTTAGGGCGGTCAGTGTTGTCTCAGAGGGGCAGTGATAGCATCAGGAGACCCAGAGTGGCAGCCCAAATGTCTGTACTTGCTTTAGGGGGAGGAGCTGCTGTTGTGCAACCTGGACAACTGTCCATGATTGAATGTCCATGAAATGTCCTCAGGTATGTGGACACAGGGAAGCTTAGCGGTGGCAATGCTCAACACTACAGCCCCTGTTGTTGGGAACTGTGGCATGATTTCTTCGCTCCCTCCTAAAGTCAACAATCATCTTCTTTGTTGACATATAATTTATCGCATTTAACTTGGGAAGTTAAGTAAGAACCATTTCTTATTGCAGTTAATCTAGTGCCTCCCCGCAGGCTAACTCCTCTTGTTGGCTTTCAGGCATACACCCATGGGTTTGTAAAGGGTCGAGTGTGAACATAAGCTAAAGCAAGGTTGAGAACACACCCCTTTGCATTTGCAATGAAATCCACATCACATCTTTAATAAAAAAGGCTGTTAAGTTTTTCTACCAGCTAGTAGCCAATTATGTTGCAGGTAGATGAATCTCACTAAATTCTCTCTAAAACATTTTTTTTACCAAGACAGCATTATTAAAGGTTAATCTATCTGTAAAAGTAATTTGTGACTACTGCTATTGTAAAATTGGTTATATATACTAAATTTTATTAATTGGTTAATAACATATCTATAGTTTATCCATAGTGCATTAACTGCATGCTTTACTAGAGTTCATATGTACCCAAAATTTGTTAAGTGAAAATGCAATACACCAAATATTGGCATGTCCAAAATGAATTAATTGGAACACAGTACGGTATAATACAAAGCCATAGTCAAATGGAACTTTTTTTTTCTGGGTAAATGATCCCATCTTCAACAGTTGTAGACATTGTCATTTGTGTCCCTTGTTATAATTTATCTAGAAATATTAGTGATATCAACCTCATTTACATACAATTTGTGACATTGTGAATTATTTCAGATCGCTTTTGGCTTGTAGGAACTAATTTCAAAAGTACTAGCTGAAATAATACACAACTTATTTTATTTGAAAATGATGTAAAAACTTTGCTATATATTGCAGACAAAGCCTGGGGTAATTCGACCTGCCAAAATGAACCAAGAATCACCAGAGGTAGATGATGCAACAGCATTTTATTCGAACCCCTTCAAGCAGTATCTGGACAAGCTGACTGTCAGTGACCAGACCAAGGTAGGCACATGGTAAAAATATATATATATATATGTTTGTGTTTTTAATATAACCTTAATGTTTATGTGTAAACAACTTGCCTGTAGCTGATGTCTTTATTTCATTTTAATTTTGGTGCAGGAATTCTGCATACATTCCACTTTTAAATTTCAGACTTAATTTGCCCTTTTAATATATATTTTTTTGTCAAAAATTGCAACATGTACATTTTCACATGTACATTTTCACATTTACATTGTCTGCAGCTGCAAAATTATTTTCCAGCTATTTCAAACTGGCTCAAATTAAGATACAGTATCTATAGATTTATAACATCTAAAATATGTACCTTCATTTCTATAGCTAAAACATTCAATGCCATAAAAATCCAGTAACCCATATGTTTTACTTCCTGGAATCAAAACATGTAAACAAGTCGCTCAATTTGTTGTTTTGTAAGGATGAAAAGGCATATATATAATGTAGGGCAGGGGTGTTCAAATCTGGACCTCGAAGCCAGATCCACTCCACTTTTTCGTTGCAACCCTCTAATCTGAGACTTATTAAGACCTGGGACACCAGGTGAGTCCAATTAATGTTGAGGTAGAACAGAAAACTAGCAGGCTTCGGAGCCCGTAGGGTTAGAGTTGAAGTCCCCTGGTGTAGGGAATCGATTTGCCATCTATATTAATGGGAAACATATGACATCCTTAGGTCACAACTAGCAGTTCACTGTAGCACTCAGTTCAGATGGTAGTTCACACTGTAACAAGAGTGGAGGGGGAGACTAAGTCATATTTTATTCCACGGTGCAAGCCTAGAGGGTGCTGTTGAGTCTGTTTCCAATCAGGTGGGAAAAATACCAGTATATATAATATTTACTGTAGTGCTAGCTAAAAAAGCACTATAGAAATAAATACAATGTATTAATGACTATTTGACCAAACTCAAACAGTATCCTAGGCTGCTGGTTTGAGGGACATTATTCCAAATACATTTATTTCAAGACTAATCATTGTCTCAGTAGGCCTACAGAATTTTTTTTAAACAACTTGTTTTATTTTTTAAAGCATGAAAGCCCTTTATTAAGAGAGACAAAGGAAGATGGCAACCTGGCTTTGAAGGCAGAGAAGAACACTGAGAATATAACAACAGACGAGGAAGACAACCGCTCCGTTTCCTCACTGGTGATTACTGAATCTGAGGAGCTGAACGCTAACCCTACAACCCATAGAACCTGCCACGGTGGGGCTACCTCTTTTAACTCCACCAAGGTAAAACTGGAAGCTTTTGAGACACACATTTAAGTTACTTATTATGTAAATGTGGCAAATAAAACTGATGGGAATCATTCTTTACTGTTGAGAGACGAGAACTTAGGGGCTTTAGATTATTAAATAAACTCTTTTAAAGTTTGACCACTAGCATTGTTAATATATGTGATAAAAAATGTATAATACATAATGCAACTACATCCACGTTTATGTGTGTACCATTTTATACCTGTGTTTGTGTACGTCCTGTGCAATGCCCTCTTCATTTACCTGTCAAAAATGCATCAGATGTTGTTGAATATTCATTACTGATTCAAAGATTGTCCGAACTAGGCATGGATCAATTACCTGTCAATTACCTGTCAAATGTGTCTGACATTGTTGAACATTGTTGAATATTGTTGAATATATTGTTGAATATTCATTACTGATTTAATAATTTTCCAAACTAGGCATGGACCAATCATGGATCAAATAGCTAGCAGCATAGCGCCCTGTATTCCACTGCTGGTTTGCTTCTAAAGCTAAGCAGGGTCGGGCCTCCACCAATACTGCTGGAAGTGGTGTTGGAGGGCCAGTAGGGGGCACTCTTCCCTCTGGTCTAAAGATCATTCCCTAGTGCCCCAGGGCAGTGATGGGGACATCTGCCTTGCGTATGTTGCCATCTTTGGGATGGGACATTAAACAGGTGTTCTGACTCTTAGTGGTCCCTAACGATCCCATGGCACTATTCGTAAGAGTAGGGCTGTTAACCCCGGTGTCCAGGACAAATTTCCAATTTGGCCTCAATAACATCATGGCAATCTAATCATCTACAGCATTCAATTGGCTCTTTTATCCACTTCCCTTCCCCACTTTACAGGCAGTTGCTGTAAATTAGAAGCTTTTCTCAGTCAACATGCCTGGTAAAATAAAGGTAAAACTAAAGTAAATATCATGATTCCAAAGACCACTTTACCAGGATATCACATTAGTATTTTTTGACAGTATTAAGTCTGGGTTTGTTGATGTTACAAAGGTTGTCCCACACTGGGTTGATTTGAGCACATGTGCTTTTCACCAACCCTATCCTATGATGCCCTTAAAAAGTTTGGTTGTAAATTCAGGCAAAACCCAATCTATAAAATGTTTAATTATAATACAATGTTGTGGATCACTTCTGCATGTACATTGAATAGTACAACAATAGATTGTGTCCCTGTGTCCACATCTTTGGGCACCTGGATTGAAAACGACTCCAAATATACTATGCTGCTGATGTGGTTAGTGATGTAGTTATGTAGAGTCGGAGACCTGTAAAAGAGCAAAATTAAGTCAAAGTTTAGGATTTAGGCTGCCGAAATAAATTGGTCTTGAAAAACCTACCACACATCATTATGAACAGGTTACTAAGCTGTGAGGCTTGAAGACAACATAAACAGTCTGCTAACCCTGCGTAAAAGCTTTTAGATCCAGTTTACTACAACGGGAAACAATTTACAATATGTTCAGCACACATAACTGCAAAATTAGCCTTTCTTTTGGCAGATCAATGCAGATTTAAATTTGGAGTAAGCCCTCCTGTATAAATGACAACCATACCTGACTTGTCTTTTGACCTACAGAGACACAAGCTTTCAGACACGATGGTAAACACTGAAGATCCCTCCAATCTCACCAGATTTGAAAAAATCACAATATATTTAATTTGCACTTCATTTGTGGAATAATCTCCTGGAAGCACTCGAGTTGGATGAGTTGGTGCGTTCAAACATTTTTTTGGGAAGATTATGTTTGTTCATCGTGATTGCAGGATTTAGGCTTCTTGTGAATTGCTGTGTATTTTCAGTTTGTTTTAATTGTAGGCTGTCATGTATTTTTTTAAATAATGAATGAAACCACGGGTCATTGCTGTAAATGGGTTCTCAGTCAAATCACCCAGTAAAATAACAATTAAGCAAATAAAAACAGATGAAAAAATGTATCCGGAACAGAACCAATTCAAACATTACTACAGTATGTTCAACAATGTTCAGTAAATATTGTCTTACTCATTACTCTCTATCAACTTCACAGTTGTGTTTACAAGCAGTCAACTAAAGGAGTTTTATAATCCAAGTTAGAATGCATTTTTTGTCAGAGAACAAGATTAAATCTAGTTAATTTAATTGCAACCCTACAGTATTTTGCCATCGCTTTCAACAAAACTGCACACATTTGTAAAATCTCTAAAAAACATTATGATCTGTTCAGTAGATTGCTTTATGACCGATGGAACTTAAAAATCACAGTTCACTTGACACCAAGCAATATATTACTATTTTTATAAGCATACATTATTACCAGCTATTGTCTATCAGGTCACTGTTGTATCAACAAGGAAACTACTAGGCCTGTAAGTGTTCATATTGTAGTTGAAAAGCTAAAAAATAACTAGCTTAAAAATATGTTAGGTCATAATGAATAACAAAAGTTAGTAATTGGTGTATAATATATTACCACTTGATCAACAACTCATCATAAAATGTTCTCATTTTATCTTTGTGTAATTTACCTTAAGTTATAATGTAAGCTGGTTGTAGGAGGGTTGTAAAATGATGTTGGGAATTTACATGCATTTACAATTTGGATTTTTTGTGAGGAACCAAAACATCAGAGAACTCAATAATATGAAGACATCCAGAAATCTGTCTTTGATTATAGCCTGTTGTTAACCCTAAAATTTACAGAGTATGTATGTGATTATTAGGCAGTAAAATAAAGTGGTGTCTGTTTCCACAGAGATAACCCGTAGTTATCTGCAAAGAATTTCTTTTTTGGTCTGACCAGGTATGCATGACGGAAGGTATTCATTTTTCTAATAGCACTAACTTTGCTCACAGTTACCCCATTGACTAAAACACACTTATTATATTGGGTTTTGTGTTTGTTTTACCTTGCATTAACAATAATGTTAAACGACTAATTGCAAATGTATACAGAGGGCTGTAAAACATTTTTAAAAGTAGGTCACACATAGTTAAATATGTAACATCATATATTACGTTATTGAAATGGTATTGCTAAGAATAATATTTTTAAGTATTTCCAGTAAACCCACCATGAACACCATGCATATTAAAGTAAAAACTACATGCATCAGCTGACCAGACCTTTCATTTTGTTTAAATGAATAATGCTCTTTTTAGAGACCAAATACAGATTATTAATGCAATAATCATATCCCACTATGCTGCCCTTCCATTGTATATAATTGTTGGTAACTCTTCTTTAGACTTAACAAGTTCGCTATGACTAGCAGTGCCTTTACACTGCCTGGTTGAACGCCATGTGTGCTTGGATGCATTTAGAACACCGCTGGATGTTTTTGCTTGAACAGAAATGTGTCCGCAATATGATGTATGACCATATATTAGTTTGTGTTGTAAAACGTCTTTTAGAGCGCTGCTATGTTTGTATATTTTACTACCTTCTTATCAAATATAAGAATGTTTTGTTAATATCATGTGCATTGTGAAAAGGCTTTACTGTAAAATAACTTCAATGTCTAAATAAAGGTGAATATAAATGTAACAAGTGTGGTTTTTCAAAGCCATTGTCCGAGTCACTGTCTATGTGTTTTTCATTATGTCCATCTTCTGGGAAACTGTACAGTACATAACATGTCTGATGTGATCCTTGTAATGACTCACCCTATAAGATGGCTGCATTGATGTGATAAGACCATAGTGTTGTGATCAGCTTTAAGAGGGCAGCATCTTCAGCAAAAAATGGATATCCAGTTCTACTTCACCATGTCAAACGACATCCCACAGAGCAAAATAATTGGAAAGACCTCTTTTCAACGTCTTTTTCTCAGTGGGATGTTTACCATCCCAGATCATCAAAGTGGGGATGAAAACATAAAGACAGCTTCTTGAAATGTATGATACACAATTGAAGAAAAATTGTGTTATTTTGACTTGAAGTGATTATGTGAAAGAACATTATTGTGGGAAAAACTATTATTAATGCCAAAATAAAGGTATATAAATGAAGACTTACTGTAGCTAACTTGGGGCATATCTTCCATTTTATAGATAACCCAGAGCATCAGCACATATACTGACCCCAGGGTACAGCCTTTTCTTAGTAGCAGCAGCTCAATGCACTCAGAGTCAAAGGGACACCATTTAGAAAAAGCAGTAGGGCCAGATACATAGGGTGTAATCATCAGACAACAAATAGCAAAGTGTAGCAAGGGGAAAAAACTATCTTAGCATATATCCAATGCACTATTCTACAGTAGGCTGCCATTGTTTACCTGTATGAGAGTCTTTCTGCTCGGACATTTGGTTGGCATTTTATCTGGTGATATGTGGCCAGGACCTCCACTGTGGTAAATGGACTGCATTTATATAGCGCTTTTCTAACCAATTGCCACTCAAAGTGCTTTAAATTGCCTCACACTCACCCTTTCATTCACTCATTCATACTCTGACGGTGGTGTCAGCCATGCAAGGCGCCAGCCAGCTCGTCAGAAGCAGCTGGGGTTAGATGTTTTGCTCATGGACACCTGAACACTTGGTCAGTGGGACCCAGAGATCGAACCACCAACATTCCGGTTGCTAGACAACCTACTTGACCCATTGAGCCACTGCCGCCCCATTGGTCCCATCTCCCAAGTTGCATTGGTTGACAGCCTGGAATAACCACGTTTGCTCCGACACAAGAACATCACGCTCCAATATATGAAGTTCAACACTCATACACCTTTGACAGTTACAGCTGGATCCATACAGAATGTACCTAGTCCTGCAGAATGGAAACTACACACACTGGTGGTCATAAAATGCCAAATGAATGGCTGGTTTGAAGACCACTTTCTTTGTCAAGATGACAGTGGAAGGCAGATGTGTCCAGGTGACTACAGACCACCCACTCATGTTCAATATAATTGGCACAGAGCTGAGTGTTTGGGGTGTTTCCACACTCTGTCCACTGGTCATTTGCTACACACTTCAGCCTTGATTGTCATGGCTTTCATGGAACTCTGTGGAAAAAGATGATGTAACTGCATGACACTCAATCAATGACAGTAAGTCTATTCCATGAAGTTCTGTGTAGCTGCTTTTTTGTAGAGTACAGTGGTTACAATGTCGTTGTTGTTATTGTCGTTGTTGTTATTACAAAATAAAGTATGTAGCTAAATTAAAAATGTTATCTTTTTACTGCCGGCATTACGCTACTGATATCTGTGAACACTGCTATGGGGGACAGCTTTCGGTTTCAAACAGAGTTACAGAGTTCATTTTTATACAGTATAACAAAATACACATTTGTAAACACCTTTGTGAATTTTAAGTTAATCTAATTCACCCCCTTCTGTGCCAGTTGCCTGGGTTCATCACAAAAGGGAATCCGGAAACCATAAGCAGGTGTCATCAGCCAAGCCCAGAGGGGAAAATATCTTCATAAATAAAATGATCAACTGTATTCAATGCCTTTGACAGGTCAATTAATTATATAGCCACACCATTTGATGTTAATCCAAGCCTTTTACTATATTGCTCATTCCATGTAATGGATGTTATAGTACTGTGCTGAAGGTTGTTTTACCTCCTAACACAGTTGTCAGGTAATAAAAATGTGCGCCCAGTTTTCTGTGTTTTTACCCAGGTTACTAGATTCCTAACCCTTAAATAGTGGGGGCAAAAGGGTAGATTTCCATGCTTAAGTAGCGACCCAAGAAATGGCTATTATATTCAACATATGCAGTAGAGCTCTAGATAGTGAAGTGGTGTATCTCAAGCCAACAGACAATAGTCAGGTTTGCTGCTCGTGTTGTTTTTCTAGAGTTGATATTGAGTGAAGTACTGGACATCTTTATCTGTGAATAGAAATTGTGAAAAACACCATGAAAATAAGCTGGTGGTTGGGCAGGTGGGGGGTAAATAGCCCCACCATACCATAATACTAGTGTGGTGCATTCAATATTTTATATGTACAGTTTTGGTTTGTACCTATTATAGACATTTTTAATGTTTCAAACACATGTATTTTGAATGGTTTATAAAGAAGGACCTTACACACTATGATTTTATTAACATGTTCAGGCTAGTGACATCATCTGTGTGCACCTTTGAGAAAACTAGCTTCCTCATCGGTTCTGCAGATCCATGCTGTCTGATGGCTCAGTGGGTAGGGAGTCAGACTTGTAGTCAGAAGGTTGCCAGTTCGATTCCCGACTGAGCCAAATGTTGTTGTGTCCTTGGGCAAGACACTTTACCCTAATTGCTCCCAGGTCGTTGCTGTAAATAACAAATTGTTCTTAGTCAACTTACCTGGTTAAATAAAGGTTAAATAAAAATTAAATTACTCAGTTTTCATCCCAGTACCTGTAGCCTATGGAGTTGTAAACAAACTTTGTGATCAATATATACAGTATTGCCATGTCATTTATATAGTGTGGCATTGATTGAGCGTACTTGGACTGTTCAGCACCGTCAATCAGCTGTCGCTGTCCGTGGTGTTGAAACATATATTTACTTGACTGGCAAACTCTTTTCTTTATTTGTCAATACAAACTTGTTAAAAATGTGACTTTTCTTTGTTTTATTTGACATATAATCATCCTTGGCTGTGACACATTATAACATATGCATTGATCAGATATTTAACAGTTTTTTTAAGTGTTTTAATTTAAAAATGACTTGTTAGCAGAGGGCCCTGTGATGAAGCTCCGCCCCCATTGTACTGAGAGTCTAGCTCCGCCCCTGGTCACGCAACAATAATTTCGGCATGCATTCACTGTACACCGGAACGCGATGGAGGGAAAAATATTTTTAATTGCAGTCTCTGTGAGACCTTGTTTGTATGACACGTCTGCCGATATCTAGTGTCTACAACAAAAAAATGGAACGCCCCTGCCTGCTTGCTTCTCCAAATCCAATTTACAAACCTTGGCTGTTGGGCAGCTTGTTGTCGGGGCTCGTCCTTCATGTACAACAGCGTGATTACCAATGCTTTTCTCAATGTTGAGAGTCATTTTTCAAAGAGGCTGTAATCTCTTCTATCGCGGTTATGTACCCACCATTTCCACTCGTACTGTTGGGGAAGACATAATAATCGGCTACCAAAGTATATTAGCATGTCATGAAACATTTTAAATTAACAAGAAAACATATTCCTACAAAATGTGCTAATACTTTTTTAATACTTCAACTAGCCTAAATGAAAAACCTAATGCATATGTTGTCAATAAAACATTCCCCTTTTCCAAACTACAGTATGTGAAATTGTGTCCAACGCATGCAATTCAAAGCATCTGTTGGATTCATCACCCAAAATGCACCGCAACTGCTTCTCCAACCCAAGTGTAGCAAGCCAAATGCAGCGTTCTATTGAAAATGAATGTTTTTCTGCCGTACCAAACGAGAAGGGGGAGGCTGCAGATCTGGAGCCGGTAGATATACAACCCAGGCAGTTTTACGGCCTGTAGGTGAGCTTAGTAACAGACCAAGTCTAGAAGCGTGAGGTATGTTAAATAATCCATGACTAAAAACACGCTTTCCGACCACAGGGATTTCTGAAGTTCCTAGAACATAACTTTCCTATAACCCTTTTATTTTTGTGTTCCGACAGGAGAAATTTGAAGATTATTTAGTTCCTCAGACCGCAGTTCCTATAACTCAGCTCCTACTTCAGAGCAGGGTCTTATCCTTTTCCCTTTTCCTAGGTCTACGTTGATTGGTCCAATTTATGTTGCACGTCCATCATTTCGTTTGTCTGTTGCATGTAAAGTCTAGGGACAATGCTATAAAAGACTGTTGCAATGCTTGTTGCGTTGTGGTTCTTGCTGCGTTGCGGTGCTTGCTGCGTTGTGGTGCTTGCTGCATTGCGGTGCTTGCTGCGTTGCGTGCGTTGTGGTCCTTGCGTCACTCCCTTATCCCTCCTACCAGTTCCTCTGGCCACATGGCCAGTGATAATGCAAATCGCAAAACCGGGGAAAGTAGTTAGTAGAACTGTAGATGTGGACTGTTCCTAAAACTACGTTCCTGTAACTACTTGGTCGGAAAGCGGCTTTTCATGCCAGTGTTTGCAAGTTCAAATCCAGACGGACACTTTGTGTGTGTTTTGTTCTCCACTGCAGCGTGATAGAGACAAGCGATTTTTACTTTCTATCATTACATTAATCTTAAGCATTACCCAAACCCTTACCCTAACCTTAACCACTAAGAAACATTGCTGTTAAGCCCATCTAAAATATATTAAGGATACCTTAAGTATTTACCTGCATGCTACTGAATGAAGAGTGAAGCCCAACTGAATATCTGGATATTTTATTTCGTAATGCAGATAATTTCACTGTCTATATCGTTTATTTAAATGAACAAAAACCTCTATACCAGTAAAGGTCTATAGACGGAATGATTATTAATGTGTACGTTTCGAGCGCTAATTTAATTGTGTTATTTCACCATATATCTTTCTCTCCTTACTTGACGCATCAGGAATAACGAGTGTAAAACTGCCTGGGGCCTGTGCCGTAAAACTGCCTGGGCAGTATATCTACCGGCTCCAGGTCTGCAGCCTCCCCCTATCGGTCTGGAGACATGACAGTGTAAAGACAAACAGTATGGAATTGAGCTCACGCCGATTCGGGAATTGTTGCTGAAGGCTATCAGTATCTATCAGTATCTCTCAGAATGTAAGTGTACGGCCCTTACATACACAGACCAGGTGGCAGTTAGAAGCACTACAGCCTGCAAGGATCATTCAGTAATGAATGCTGAGCACGTTCAGTGGTTAATGCAAATACAATCCTCTAGAGGTACTACTGCTAATCAACAACTATGGCTTTGCCACTAAAGATCTTCTCCATCTGTTTGACCAGCAGGCCCTTCAACACTCATCACTATGACCTTATCAATTGGCTTAACAGACCCTTGTTACAAACCCAACACCAGACTAGTTAATAACACTGACTGGAATGACAAAAGATCCTCTAATGTATGTTGATGCATTCATCACAGTCCACTACAAACATAAATGAAACAAGATTCTTTCTGATCGTTTAACCTATGGAATACATTAAACCTGTATGTGTGTCACTCTATTGAGAGTGATTCGATTAATTCATATTGTATGTATCTATTCCTCACAAATACACATCAAACAATGGCAATTTTAGGTGCAGTAGAAAATAAAAACGTAAAAACAGCACCCAGTTATAATTGTTTTTGTCTTCTTTTATACCACCAGATCCCAACAGATGTTACATGTGAGGCAATATATTTTTTGGTCACATTTTATTTTCCATATGGTGTTCATCAGTAACCATATATGCATCTCATAATGGGATAAACATACTTAAGAGGGACAACCAGACACAATTCATAAGGTGTGGTGTACAAAAAATGTATTGTGTCCAGAGTTGGTCATGTCAACACGCTTGTCTGTGCATGCTCAGAGTTAAATTCCATGTCAGTAAGTGATAATGATGACAACATAAAAGGGTTTGCTTTTCCCAGAATGACTCACCAGTGACTGAGCTTCAAACAAACTCGGT
The DNA here is from genome assembly GCA_016801145.1 of Umbra pygmaea. Taxonomy (NCBI): domain Eukaryota; kingdom Metazoa; phylum Chordata; class Actinopteri; order Esociformes; family Umbridae; genus Umbra; species Umbra pygmaea. Next base: position 51,571 of record JACXGM010000784.1, read on the forward strand.
GTTGGGTTCAATACAGTCAAAGGCCGCTAGAGCATTTAAGCTCTATTTTACCCCTTTAGATTCAGCATTGCGGGACAACATTGTGCGTTAGCAACGACAGGCTAGTGGACTTGGGGTTTGGGCAATAGAGTCCGCTTAATAATTATAATGAACTAAGCGTCTGTCTCGTTAAGGGTGTTCTTGTATCTAATAGCTTTTTGTATGTCAGGACACGAAGACACAGGATAAAGTAATTAAATGAAACCTCTCTCTTTGACTAAATATAAAATTATTGAGAAAATATCAATCTCTTAATTTTACATTTAATAATAGAATTCTAACCATTGGACTGGTAAGATGCAATTATGATAATAATTTATTGTAAGGTTCTTCTTTGTACATGTGTAGCCAAAAGAATTGTCTATTGCACAAATGGAACTAAACCTAGAACAAGATTCCTTCGAAGTGAGCTTTTAGATGTTGACGGTATCAATAAATGGGAGTGAGAAATTACTGAGTAAGGTATTCTGTCATCTTGTGATTTTTTTTTTCTGTCATCTTGTGATATTCTGTCGTCTTGTGAAGGGAAAAAAAATTGAGGTGTGGCAAGAATGGTATTTCTGACATTAAATTAACACTTACGTTCATAATACAAAAAATGCTAACCACTTTGTACACATACTGTACAAACCTATTTTGTTGCAATGAACATTTTAATGAAGCAGGAACTGCCTTGTTATACTGTGCATTATTACAACATAGCGAGCAGACCTTGGTGCACGAGACACATGGGAGAAAGTGTTGTAGAAGACAATTAGTAGGTAGCTGCTCTGATTAAAACAATGCTGGAATACTTCACAAAGTTTATTTTGGCTAATGATTACAACTGCTCATTTAACTTATATATTGCCAGAGTAGAAGTAAAAAAACCTCAACAAAGGCACTCTCTCCCGTAATGTACAAAAAGTTTATTAAAGTAGCATAGTACTTTTTGTATTAACATTTAATAAACTTTTTGTAGTGGAAAATGTGAAAACATAGTTCCATCCCAAGTAAAAAAAGTATATTTAAATGTACTTGAAATGTATTTTATTTATCCTAAATATACTTCTAATATATTATTTTGGTATGTATATTTTGAAAGTATACTTCAAATATACTTAGATACATTGAATACATACTTATGGTTAAACATAAGTATACTAGAAGTATAATACTGGAGTATAATTTAAATATACTTTTTTTTAACTTGGGATGTGAAGTTGAAGCACAACATTTGACAGCTAGTTTGATTACATTCACGTCACCACCACCTTCATTTTTCTTAAGAGTTGTGCTTAAAAATTCTTGAGCTACAATCCAAACGGTTAAATTGTACTGGTTGGCATTTGCCCTTTGACCTACTGGGCTATCAGAAGATTGCAGTCAGTTATCAGCATTCCAAATCTCCAGCCTATTGATCTTTAATAATTACTTTAGGCAGTAAGCACATCTTCCAGCTTGCACTGACATGATCTTTTGACTGGAAGTAAAAGCAAAGAAAACATTCAAATTGATCATTACAAAGTTCATGGTACTGTAAGAATGTATGTATATTTTTTAATTATATTATTTACATTTTGAGAATTTCACATACTTGAACATGGATAACATTAATTATGTTTAAAGTGTAGCACAATATCCTGGACTGTAACATTTTCCCATTATCAGACAAAATAAATTTTGCTCACTTATGATGTATTCATGCTGCTTATCCAAGGACATGAAGCAAACTGGCTCCAGATTAACGTTATATCTAAAGTATGTGCTGTGACGGAATATGACAGAGCAAAATACATCCCCTAGTGTTGAATGATAAACAGCTCCACCAAAAAAGTCCCTTTTAAGGAGAAAAGACTGTGTACCTCTTTTTTGGGATTTTTTTGTTCATTTTTTCAATCTAAATTGTATGTTGTATGGTTTAAGTTACTTCATAGCTGGTTAGCCTAAGGCATGGTCTAAAACTCTTTATATACAGATTTTTCCCTGGACCTCCTGCACAAGGCAGCGCAAATTGGCAAAGCGCTGCCCAGGATTTGGGTTAGATAGGCCAGAATATCTATCCTGCTACGTCACTCTCCAGCGACTCCTTGTGTTCAAATCAGGTGTCTGTGAATTCAATAGCGGAAGTATAATCAGTAGAGGTAATTGTCCCGTGCGTGATCAGACTAAAGGCTTACGTGTTGGATGAACAGTGTGAAAAGATCAGGGGCTCTTGCGACATGCGTTTGGATGAACCATGTGTGCCCCCTCGTCATCCCACAGATCTGTACAAGACGTTGGGGAGCTGCTGACAAGGAAGGATTAGAGAGGGAATTGGGAAGGGAGGAAGATCAGGGAAAAACTGATTGAGACTGTCCTCCCGGATCCCCCTCCTCCTCTTTCTTAGCAGATAGGAAGTACCCTTCATTGTTGTCTGCCTCCTCTTTTCCCTCTGCACTGAACACCGGAAAATAATGTGAAAAAACATTTTACAATTGTAGCCTTTTGTTAAGAAATGTCTCGGTATGTCTCCAAATACACTGATAGCTTTGCCTTTTGATTTTATTTTTGGTGACAGTTTTAAGACTGAACTTTAAAGTTCATAAGGAAACGTCGGGGGACCTGTCAGGCTTTCTTTACGTTCATGGAAAAAGCAAACTGGCAGGCCATCAAATGGTGCAAATGTTTATGTTGTTTATATTTTAAATGTTATGTTTAAATGCTTCCCTATTTTCAACATTGATTGAAAATTTCTGTTTTCTGTTGTCGAAGGTGTAAAGTCAATATCTTGGAAATGTACACATTTTTGCAAACATAATACTTTGTATGATTGAAGTACTGTAGAAAGCAGAATTTATTTTTCTCAATTTGATGTTATGTTTGCTCACCCTTTAATAACTGTACTGTATGTGCTAGGAGAAATTGAAATCCATAATTCCATTTTCTTTAACATTCTGCTATGAAAACAAAATGTGATCCCTACAATCATATTGGTGCTGTGCACCTCCCAAGACATGCATTTGCTATGGAATCCAAGAGCTATATATACACTATATACAGTATACTTGTAGAGTGTCCAATGACACAACAACATTAGGCAGAGCCGGGAATCGAACAGTCAACATTACAAAGTACAAGGCTGACTCCCTAACTGCTGAGCCATCGGACACCTAGTTACTGACATCATAGTTACCGCTACTGGCCAAAAGTATGGGAGATGATAAACTGAATATCTGCCTCAAACAAGCTGTGGCATCAAATGAGACAGACCTCAGAGGGAAGCTGTATGTCCTTTGCTTCTGATTAACCTGTTATGAAAGAAAACATGGTCATGTACAGTAGCTACATGGGTCAGAAGAATACAGTCTCTTGTCCGATGCATTCTAGTCTGTTTTTCAGTAGACAGAAAGGCCAGCTATTGATGAATACAGGCATAATTGCTAGAGCAATTCAGCTACAAAATGGCTACCATGCTACTTTTTAAAAATCAAAATAACTTAACATTGATTAGAAACGTATCAAAGCTAATAGATTCTTAGGAAAGGTACTGTCCTTAATATGTTAATGTTGAACATTTATCTGAAAATGATCTAATCATGAGTTGATGTGTAAAATGTGTCATAATGTGTAAAAGCTAACCAGCAGATTCAGACTTGTTGGATTCATACCGACTTCACATATTAAAGCAGAGCTGCCAACTTTTCAAAAAAACCTTGGAGTGAGATTTGGCGGGGCCAAACAAAATTTGCTTCTTACAAATTTTTTTTTTGGCTCATTCAGCATCATTACCGTACAGCAAAAAAAGATAATACATTAAAAATAATTATATATATGACATCAGTGTCTCACGGCCGATGCGTGAGAGTTGGCAGCCCTGCTAAAGTCATTATTCAGCCCATTCAGATATTGAGGATAAGAAGGCATTGTTAAACAATGTGTATGTCAGGCAAAGGCATGGGAACAGGAGGGGATGGGGGGGACATGTCCCCCCCAATGTTATAGACAAGCAATGTGCCCCCCCAATAATAAGAACAATTTGTGAAAAATATATAGTGTGCCCCCCAATATCGAACTTGTTCCTATGCCCTTGACGTCAGGTACTATGCATGTCATCACTAAGAGGCTTTTTAAACTAAGATAAATACTGTTAGCTTTCAGCAACATTTACCGAATCTGCCTGAGCCGACGTCGGGATGTGACATAGTTGTAGTGTGTAAACTTGCGTGTCTCTCTCGAATTCCACGCAAACTCTGCAGGTAGCGCACAAGATATCTCACCTGGGGTTTGCTAACAGCCCAGGAAATATATGTACTGTGGGGAATTCTTCACTGTAAAGCCACGTGCCCACTACCATGCGGAACCGTAAAATTCACGGTTCCGCAAGGTTATAGATGCGGTTCCATTCCTCTGGAAGTGGAACTTTTTGACAGGTTTTGCAGGCTGACAGCCTCATCTGGAAGGTCGGGCTGGCGGCGCATGTGGGCGGTCTTATCCCTGGTTCCAGTTGGGTAAAATTGGTGATTGGTCAGGTAAAAACGTAGACTTGATGTCACACTACTGTTTCGGTTTTGGACTTCTACCAGTGCCATATTTAAAGTACAAAACCTGTAGGTAGTTACGGAAAATGTAGTCTGGAGTATCATAATAAACTAGTTATAAACAGTTATTAGAAAAAACAAGGAAATGGAAAGTGTCTGGGCTGAATTCTGCATTGGAGGTTTTCTTTTTGTCTGTGAATTATATTTATAAAATTTTGACTGGATTGCTGTAGACGTTTAAAAAGTGAATAGAAGGCAAAATAAGAAAATGTTAGCAACTCAAAATCAACTATGTCCTGCATATTCGTAAAAGCACACATCTGCCTCAACTTCTGACTCCAGTGCTTCACAAGTCGCTCTGACACAGTCTAAAATGGTAAAAATCGTCATGCAAGTGCTTTTTTCCCGGGAAATAAATCACAGCCCACTTCTCACTGAAGGCAGTGGGGACATATTACCAACCCCCCCCACGCCTGGTTCGTCAAGGGCCAGAAGCATATCTGGAACGGATTAGGTTGAGTTAGGTGGGAACAAGGCATGAGTCAATGGACTGGGCTGGTTTCTGAGTGCACGCAGCTCATGACGTTTTGAATGACACACCCACAAATGTGCTATTGCGGTGTATGTGTAAAGACAAACAGTATGGACATGAGCTCACGCCGATTCGGAAAGCTATCAGTATCTATCAGTATCTCTCGGAATGTAAAGGCCCTAAGCACTACCGCATTCTACAGCCAGTTAGGAGCAGCCAATGGATTTGACACTAAATTGAGAACCACTGCTCTATTAGAGTAAAGCATAACATTTGAATATGTATTTAAATTGGCATTTTATATGTTAAATAAATTGTAAGATAGCTTGCTTTGAAAACATGCACTGTCTCTAACATAACTGAACTTTGAACTGTTAAAGAAGTGAGGGTGTGTCTATCTGAAACAGGTTTATGGCACCTCACGGCCTGTGAGCAAGTTACAAGCCTGAGCTACCAGTATTTACATGTAACGACTAGGATCCACACCCTCCCTCCACGCAGTGTTTCACATGTCGAGACACCACCACCACCTTGTCTTTGTTACTTTCAGTTGGCAGATATCAGCTTTCCCACCAATGCGGCTAAACAGTCTGCACAATATGTTGAAATATGCCGGGCTGGGATATAATAAGAATCTACAAGTGGACTTTTCTATAACTCATATGTTTTTATGTAAGTACCTACTGTACAGTGTTACATTAATTTGTTTTAAATAGAATACAGTAAAACAAAACGTGTTTTTTTAAACTGACTCAATAACAGTGAAAGGCATTCCAAACGTGTTTGAAAGCACAACATGGGAAACTGCTGTACTAATGATCGGAATTTTTTATGGTAACAAAATCTGTAAGTGAGAACACAGAACTTGTTTAATACCACCAATGATACAACATGGTTGAATGTAATAGCACCATATTCTGCTTTTCAAAACCAGACAAAAAAAGACAAAGTTAAGGACTAAGAAATGTTGTAACACCTGAATGGAATATATGCTTTATAGGAATTCAAGTCTTGAAATGAATAGGGCGAAAACTGTGAAAATAAATCAATAATAGGATGTTCAATACAGTCACTTTCCATTGGGAGTAATAGTACCTACCAGCAGGATCTATTGATCTGTCAAAATAATAACAAAATGTAGATAACATGCTGTTCTTAAGGTGCCAGTAACCAGCTTGTTCTAGTGACCTTGGCTATTTTATTAGCACTACATCTGACAGTATGTTTTACCATTCAAGGGCCTATTAGTAAGGACAGTGTTAATGAGAGTAGCAGAATGACAGGCTCCTCTTCAGACGTCTACTTGTGTGTTAAAGGTCTCCTCACAAAATTTGCATTATTCTAGCTAGATATGCAAATAAATTACCTTCGTTCTTCATAAAGATCACAGTTTGACAGAAGTTAATTTATAATTTGACTATCTTTACCTAATCTGAAAAAAACGGCCCATTGGTATAGTCCTTCGGTTCAGTCATTTGCACAGCATTTACGCTTTTAAACTCATGATTGGTAGATGTATCAGGTTAACTGTTTCTTATGTTAACAGCTTGATTACAATTACTAACAGAAAGCAACCAAAAGCAGTTTGAACTGTCAGTCATAGTAAACCCATACTAAAGGAAATGTGTACGTAAATCATATCAGTCACCAACTAGTAATGTAATTCAATATCACCAGGTGAGGTAAACATGAGCAGGTTTTAAATTAACACTGTGGCTATCATTTAATTAGCCTTTTGATTTCTCTAGACACATTCTACAATATTTGACAGCTCTTAAATTAAAGAATCCTGCCATGCTCTACATCAACGGTTTAATAAGATTTTTAGTTTTTTTAATTTAACCAGGAAGTTGACTAAGAACAATTTCTTATTTACAGCAACCACCTGGGAGCAATTAGGGTAAAGTGTCTTGCCCAAGGACACAACGACATTTGGCTCAGTCGGGAATCGAACTGGCAACAAGTCTGACTCCCTACCCACTGAGCCATCTGCGCCCCTATAAAATCAAACGTCTATGATCAGTGTTTAAAGTGAAATAGAAATAGACATCTTTGAGATCACTGGACCTTTGTCAAAAATAAAGATTATACGTCACCTAATTTTACATGAAGTGTCATGAAGTGCACAAAAGTGACTATTAAATCGATATAGCCATTTGTAACGAGCCATTCATGTGCTAAGTGGAATGAAGTATATTTTACAAAGTGCTAACGGTTGAACGCTGGAATGTAATAACGTTGATCAAGTAAACGAAAAATCTATTTCGTCATTCTAAACCTGAGCACTCAGAACATAGTTTCCAAAGCAACAAAAGATCTATAGATTTACAGTGTTATGGAAACTCTAAGGTTTATTGATCTGAAATTAAGTCAAACCTCCAAGAATGTCTAAATACATGACCTGGGTTCAAATTAATCCAGATTATGACATTGCTTTTCACACCTGGCATCTTTTCCCTCATCCTTCAGAGTCAATCATCTCCAACAGCAGTTGCTTAGGCACCAGGGATGGATTCCCAACGACTCTCAATGCTGTCCTCGTTGAAGGACGAGATAAAGCCAGAGGATTACATTCAGCCCCACTACAAAGAAGCCTATCGCCTTGCCATCGATTCTCTGCTGAAGGACGGCCGAGATGGCTACCAGAAGTTTCTCCAAACCGAGCGTATCGGGAGCTTTCTATCAGAAGATGAAATCCAGTTCATCACTACAAATGCCTCACAACCTAACAACCACACAGATGATATTGATGGGCCAGAGCCAGAAACAGTGGCCAGCCATTCATCGTCTGGGACATACTGGCCTGCGAACTCAGATATAGACACCCCTGACCTGGAGTTAGGATGGCCAGAGGTCATGCATGATAGCCTGCAAACCAAGATAGATATTCTGTTTCATCCACCCAGGCTAAACAGCCCAACCATTAAAGAAGTGATCCGTAAACAGATTCAGGATGCTAGACAGGTAATCCACAGCAACGGCAATGCTTACTGGGTGTATTAAATACAAATCAAAATATTTGCATTTTTAAAACGCTGCTGGTACTATATACCATTTTCTTTCGTCTTCCCAATTTATAATATCCATTTGTATCAACAGCTCATCTCCTGGTATCAACTGCCAATGGGATTGAGGGAATTGACAAATTGGTTATATTAGAAGGCCTTGTTGCCTTTACGTGTCTGTGAATTCTCCAGCATCACACATTGAATGTATTCAACATTTGTGCTTTGATAACCTGATCCTTGGTTTGAAATGGATTCAGCGCACAACACCCATACTGCCGATGGCCAAATGACACATGGTCCCTTTCTGTTGAATAGGAGTGTCTAATTGATGCTGCCAGGGCGCGTCTATAATATCTGGTTATGTAACTCACAATACCGTCATGATTAAACGTTAATATGCTTATGGAAAGGAAAAGTAGTGTCATTAAATGTTATGTAGCTCTTGTAATTGTAGGTCAAATTACTGAGTATAGGCTATGTCCAAATTCTCGTAATAATCTACAACATGTTTCCAGACAAAATTACTGCAACTACTCAAGCATTAATGAAACTCCGACATTGTTTTTCGAAAATAAAGTTCTGACACCCATCCGACAAAGTTTCCTCCTACAGAACTAGCAAGTTATTGATCCATGTTATCAAACGTGTGATACAATTTGTACAGTAGTGTGTGTGGGTTGATTAGACTGTGGTGGTATGTCCCCCTCATGCGCCAGTATATAAAGGGTTCGGAGCCAAAGAGACAAGTGACATTTGTGTCAAATGTTTTTTTGGCTCCAAATCCTTCATTGTTAGTTTGTTGTCTATCATTATTTTGAAGCCTAGGAACATTCTGTAAATGCTGCTGCAATCATGTCTCGCCTTCTCCCTCCGGGCACGGGCTACTGCGGACTTGCTCTGCTTTCTGTCTGGCTCAATTTGGAGCTTGCAATGCCAGCGCCCTCTCTGTTTGAGTCCCACGGGGGTCTAGTAAAAAAAGTATGATATCAAGTCAGTACACTCACTATGGTAAGTGGCTCTGGGTAAGTGTGTCAGCTGACAGACCTAATTATAACAACGCTGGCTTACATACTGGTATCAGGGTATGCACCCACACACAAGGGGGATCTCAGATGGGTACTTGTACATTTTTGTCTCCTTATCAGAAATGCCTGCTCTCCAATTTAATTAATTGTTGTTCTGACATTGGCTGGGCAGCGCTTTTTGTGCGGTCAGCGGTTTACACTTCAAGTAGGCTATTCTCTAGATGACCAGACAATGCTAGATGGACACAAAAGTAGAGAGAGTCAAGGAGACTATAAACCGATGCATGTAATACCGTTTGGAATTTTTTAGTTAGGCGTTGTATGATCTAGCCTACATTGTCACTTTGAATGGTGTCCAAGGAACATGTTTAGCAGGTGGTGTAATTTGCAACTGGTATACTTTGTGTGGTGTCACATGCTATTGAATTTGATTTGTACACATACTGAAGCATTACAAAACATATGTCCACAAAGTTATGCAGAAGGCATTTTAACTATATTGTTAAGATAACCCTGACCCTTAAAACACACAGACAAATGTAGATCTTTGTCTCAGCTGATCTGTTTGGTAGAAATACCAAATTGTGAAAAGTTATCAGTTATGGGCTCTGTCTAAAAGCATGATTTTTTTCCAAACTGTAATGTACTGTTTGTGGGAATTAATCCCAACGTGAGTCCCAGGCATAGGTTTTAATCCCCATGTAAATCCCAGGTATAGAGCTGTATCCCCCCGTAAGACCCAGTTATTTCTCCACAAGTAATGTGCTGATGACATACATGGGTATTAAGCTTTCTTCAGGGAAAGTGAGCCAGCCTTTTTAATCCAATATTGCGAGATGCGAAGACCTGACTTGTCTAACTCTGCTAACATGAAGGAATGACAGATCGTTTTAACTTGTGTTTATTTTAACTTGTGTTTATTTAGCTCCTTTAACACATTCCATTGTAGAAATTTAATGTAATTAACGCCCATTTAAAGTTGCCTTATTTTCAGTCTTTCTATGGTTGCAAGTTAATTCCATAAAATCTCACTGCTACCAAAGTCAGTTAAAATGCATATGATAAAATAATAACATCCCTATTGTGAACCTCCCGTTCCACCACATCACAAAGGTGCTTGATTGGATTCAGGTCTGGTAGCTGTAGAGGCCATTTGAGTACAGTGAACTCATTGTCATATTCAAGAAACCAGTTGGAGATGATGTGAGCTTTGTGACATAACACGATATCCTGCTAAAAGTAGCCATTCAAACATGGGTACACTGTGGTCATAAAGGGATGGACATGGTCATTAACAATACTCAGGTACGCCGTGGCATTTAAAGGATGCTCAATCGGTACTACGGGGCCCAAAGTTTGCAAAGAAATTATCCCACACACCAATACAACACCACCACTAATCTGAACGGTTTATACATGGCAGGATAGATCGATGCTTTCATGTTGTTTCTGTGAAATTCTGACCTAGCATCTGAATGTGGCAGCAGAAATTGAAGCAATGTTTTTTCAATCTTCTATTGTCCAATTTTGGTGGGCCCGTGCAAATTGTAGCCACAGTTTCTTGTTCTTAGCTGACAGGAGTGTCACCTGGTGTGGTCTTCTGCTGCTGTAGCCCATCTGCTTCAATTTTCGACATATTGTGCAGTCAGAGATGCTCTTCTGCAGATCTCGGTTGTAATGAGTGGTTGAGTTACTGTTGCCTTTCTATCAGCTTAAACTAGTTTGGCCATTCTCCTCTGAACTCAGCCGTCAACTAGGAACTTTCGCCCAGAAAACTGCCACTCACTGGTTATTTTCATTTTTTCTGACCATTCTTTGTAAACCCTAGAGATGGTTGCATGGGAAAATCCCAGTAAATCAGCACTTGCTGAAATACTCGAATCAGCCCGTCTGGCACCAACAACCATGCCATGTTCACATCAAAGTCACTTAAAATCACATTTCTTTCCCATTATGATTCTTGCTTTCAGCTTCAGCAGATCTTCCCCATTGACTTGCTGCAATGTGATTGGATATTAGCGTTAACGAGCAGTTGAACAGGTGTACCTAATGAAGTGGCCGGTGAATGTATATAAATAATAATCAGCATTCAGGATTCAAGGCGTAATTAAGTTAACTATAGCAGGGATGTGGTTTCTGGCCAAAATACCATGTTTATGGACGGTTAATGTGGTGGGGATTCCCTTATGGTGTTCACTAAACCAACGCTCTGCACAATGCCTAGGTTTGGTTCACTAAATATTGAACGTAGAGTCCGTTAACACTGAGGTTTTACAATAACATTGTACAATTATCTTCACACATTTTCAGGTGAAGCCTAACCCTAAATTGTCTTATTTTCCCTTCATTCCATGCAGCTTATTGCAATTGCAATGGATATATTTACAGATGCGGATATATTCAAAGAGACTGTTGAGGCCTCACTCAGAGGAATTCCAGTTTACGTGCTTCTGGATGAATTTAATCTGCAAAGCTTTCTCTCCATGGCTGAGAATCAAGACATCCAAATCCAAAAACTTAGGGTAAGTAAATGCCCGTCCATAATCTTTATTAACCCACAGCGTCATTACAGTATGTGTTAACAGAAGATATTTGAACCATAATATGAGACTCCACCGCTGTCTCTTAGAAATGTACACATATCTCTATACTTTGCACCCACTCCGCTTAAAAAATTCAAAGGTGCTAACACCTGCAAAATCTGTCAAAAAAAACTGAAGTAATGTTGCCTTTCTCACACACCGTTACTTCTTGACAGACCTTTTGCTTTTTCCACCACAGATGAATATGATTTATATTGCCTACCTGCAATAATTGCTGCCACACAGCTCACTTGTATTTTTGAGAGGAGTGGGCACAATTTATAGAGATACAGTTGTAATCAAATTATTCAACCCCCATTGCAAATCGGTATATAACTCATGTATAACTCATGCATCCAGGCTGAATAAAGCAGTAGAATGTTCTACCAACATCACTCTCTTTGTCCACAGAATATGAGAGTACGCACGGTGAAAGGTCAGGAGTATCTCTCTTGTTCAGGAGCCAAATTTTATGGATCAATGGAGCAGAAGTTTATCTTAGTTGACTGCAAAACAGTGGTGTATGGATCATACAGGTAAATGATTTTTGATCCCATGGAGAATAACAACTATACAAGAGATTACTTTTTAAAATCAAACGTTTAATGAGGTAGATACTGTTATTTGGATATACAGCTCTGGAAAGAATTTAAAGACCACTGCATTGTTTTCCTATATCAACACCATTGAAAACCTCTGGAATGTTATCAGGAGGAAGATGTTCTCAAGCCTTCAAACAAAGCCGAGCTGCTTAAATATTTGTTCCAGGAGTGGCATAAAGCCATCTAACATCAATTTGACAGACTGTTGGAGAGCATGCCAAGATGCATTATTCAAAATTTGATTTGTGAACTCTTCCAAAATTAACACATTAGTATTGTGTTGTTTAAAAGTGAAAATTAACTTTTCTTTGCATTATTCGATGTCTGACAACACTGCATCTTTATTGTTATTTTGACCAGTTGTCATTTTCTGCAAATAGATGCTCTGAATGAGGATATTTTAATCTAGAATTTGGGAAAACAAATTTCAGTTTTTTATGGAATAAAACAGAAATTGTAATTTTACCCAAACCTATACAGGTAGATATTAGTGGTGCAACGGATCGTCACTGATCCGTGATCCGTTCGGATCAATATCTTCGGTTCGGGACACACGTGATCCGCGGATTGATTACTGAAATAAAAAAGTTTTGCGCATGTTCAGTCCGCTCACAGCATGGTCATGGCGAGCGGAGGAACGGAGGAGCTTGGACGTCCCGCGTCATTTAAATCCCCTGTAT
>JACXGM010000785.1:0-29397 GCA_016801145.1 Umbra pygmaea
CCTGTACTTACCTGTACTTACCTGTACTTACCTGTACTTACCTGTACTTACCTGTACTTACCTATACTTACCTATACTTACCTATACTTACCTATACTTACCTATACTTACCTATACTTACCTATACTTACCTATACTTACCTATACTTACCTATACTTACCTATACTTACCTATACTTACCTATACTTACCTATACTCGCACACTTAGTCTAGATCTAAATGTTGTGGATAGCTGCATGAGTCCATCCAAGAAGAGGATCCGTGAAATACAAAACATCCTGATAATGTTTTCTCTATTATTTCTGCAACTTATTAAAATAGCTTCCGACAAACCCCAACTTCTGATGCAAAATATAGATAGTTCCTCAATGTAGCTATTTTTACCTTCAATAATCTATGCCTTCGGCACGTGAATGAGCAAAAAGTAATTTCTATCAAACAACGGAACCAGGCATGTGACCATAAAGCACTGCCTAGAAACACAAGCACTTTTATCAACACTTTCTCCGTAACGTCTGCTCCCTTCACAACACAATAGAGTTTGAATGGCATCTCAAGGATACTAAATCCTCCATTGCATTTGTATCTAAGACACGGTTCCAATACAACATCAGCCCTGACACCGTTAAGGACATGTATGGCTTTACGTTTTCACGGACGCTTGAGGATCGACAGGGACGTGGGTTGCTTGTCTATGTTAATAAAGGTTTTCCAGGTAAAATCATGTACGCATCTGCCCATCCGGCGCCAGCCTGGATACGGTTACAAGTCTGTTCCCACCATTAAAGTATGAGCTGTGTACCACATCTGATTTTATTATTGATCACATCCTAGAATATTGATGCAACACACGTGAAACACCCTTACATTGGTTTCATCATCAGAAGTGATTTTGACAGGCAGGTTATGTGAATTCTCTATAAAACCATTAGCCTAAATCAAAGAGGTTAACCAACAAAAAGAAGTATCCTTAACAAAGTCATTAATATGTCATATTCATACTATTTTGCCTGCAACGTCTGGCTGCACATCGACAGTCTATGAATGACCTCTGAGGAGAAGGATTTCAGTTACAGGACAGATCAACACAATTAAGCAAACTTCCCTCAGTTACTCAATCACAAGCACGAAAAACTAACGATATCCAATTAAATTGTGCAAGTTATGACATTGAAGGGTACAGCCCAGGTTATGGAAGAGAATTAGCAACTGAAATAAATCCCAAGCCACTTTGATCCAGGCCATACCCACCATCACAGCTTCCCACCTACTGTCGAGAATAGCTTCAACCTTCCGTCCATGGGATATCTATGAGAAGATGGCTGTTGCAAACCCTTAAAGCCACTGGACCACACAGTGTATCTTACTGGTCATTGAAAGGTTTTCTATGAGTTTAGTGGACCCAACATCTTAAATGCTCGAACCAAGAGTGGAAAGCTGCTACTGTGCTGCGTCTCTTCCAAGTCAAGTTCACCCAGCTTTTGGTGAAACCAGACCCACCCCTCTGAACTCCTCTTTCGGCGAGGCAAATTGGGCAGTGGAAGACAACTGTCCCAGCATTCAGACAAGCTGGTTGAGATGTCCCCTAACATGCAACAGACAGTGAAGTGCCTTGTGTGGGTTGATTAGTGTTGAGCATTAAGCCACATATTGCACCTTTCAGTCTTTTATTTTGAAATACTCCTCTGGCTTTCTGTTATCTCACTCCTTTTAACCACTCACCCAATTTGCTTTCTCGTTTTTTCTTCTATTTCTTTTATCTCCTTTTTCTCTCTCGCTCTCTGTCTCCCTGCCACTCACCCCCACCTATTTTACCTACTCCTTTACGTTTGTGTATGCGCTGCCCTCTGGCTTATGGTAATGCGTGTTTATGTAGCTGCTCCTGGGAGCGGGGAGCCGCTGTTTTTGTTGTTGTTGTTGTGAATCCATCCTGAGTGGTTTTAAGTAGATAGATGGAGCTGCTTTTGTTCTGTTGCTCCGCTGAACCTGGCTATCCACTTCTCCTTTCACTCCTCCGTCCTCTTGTTTACTCCTTTCTTTTCTATTTATTTCTAACATGCTCTCATTTTCTCTCTGCTCTGTCGCTCTTCCCCAGCCTCTTTGATCAGTAAGTAGCATTGTTTTACCCTCTCTCCCTCTCTGTCCCTCTCTCCCTCTCTCCCTCTCTTATCCTCCCTTTGTGATAAAAAAGCCCCCAACAGGTTTGTCAAGAGTTTGATCACCCTCCCTCTCTCTAGCGCTCTCTTTTATATCTGCACCGTCCATTTAGCTTGTGTTTGAAAGCACGCAGCCCTGCTCTGCTACCTGCAGTGGTGCCCAGTTGCCCCCGAGCAGCTAACCAAGTTTCCAACGGCTAAGAGTGACCATTAGTGAGCGTGAACATCCAAGATCAGTTTTAAGTGTGAGTTTGTGTGTTTTGGAATTTAGTTAGGCCCCGCTGTTGATGTGCACAGCCCTGTGTTTACAGAACCCCAGCCATATATACACACTTCCCCACGTAGAGGGACACACATTCAGCTCTTTGGATGATGGGGAAACGAGGACTATCGGGGGAAACGAGGACTATCGGGGGAAACGAGGACTATCGGGGGAAACGAGGACTATCGGGGGAAACGAGGACTATCGGGGGAAACGAGGACTATCGGGGAAAACTAGGACTATCGGGGGAAACGAGGACTATCGGGGGAAACGAGGACTATCGGGGGAAACTGAGGACATTTGAGTGGCCCACACTTCATAGAAACAGCTTTGTTAGACTTGAAGTTAAGTCTAGGGTTACAGTTAGGCATTATGGATTAGGTTTAGGTGTTTGGGTTTAGGTTAAGGGTAAATCAGTGTGTGTGATTTAAGAAGGACAAAGCGCACAATCATATCTGATCAGTGGTCCATGATGAAGAGAAAATAGAGTTCCAACTTCTTTAGTGGGATCCAGCTTACAACACTAATACAACCGAATGAGACAATGACAGATTCAGAGCAAGAGAAAGAGGAGAGCAATTTCATCAACTGTTCTCATATAGCCAAACAGTAGCAGTTAAAGGTGAATTCCGGCCAATTTCAACACGTAGCTGTGTTGTTAAGATATTTGGAGTGCTGTCAGTAGTGAGACAAACTCAAACAATCTGTGTTGCCTACACTGTGTAATCCTCCTGCTCCAGTTTACACCCATTACGCTGAAACGGGGCACGTTTTAAAATGTGCTTTTAGCCTCTTAACATGTTCGAAATGTCATTACAAGTACATAGCCATGTGAAGTGATTCTCTGAGTGAACAGCAAATCTGACTGCAGTAGATGTAAAAAAAAAAAATGCTAATAAGTTGTGATAAATCAGCCAGTGCAGAGCTTGTTTTAATACTTGCCCCGTTTGGGCTTAACAGGTGTAAACTGGAACAGGAGGATAACACGGTGTAGGCAACACAGAATGTTTGAGTTTGTCTCGCTACTGACAGCACTCCAACTTTCCTAACAACACAGCTATGTGTTGAAATTACCCAAAATTGATCCCGGTTTCCTACCCTCGAATTACCCGATGAAGAGACAAGGAGATTAAAGTTGAACTTTCGAAAAACCAAAAGCCTTAAAGGCACAATAAATGCTGCTGTGTGTGCAATGCTACCAAATTCAGGCCAAGCTGTGAGTTGTGTGATAGTCATTGGAAGCAGCTCCGACAACTTGATACATTTTTTCTGGAAATATACCATGTCCACTGCTTTGACTGAGGTCACAGAATGAGAGATTTTGATTAAATATGATTTAAAGTGCGTTCATTTTAAGAGATGCACTGCTGATCGATGTCTTCACTGACACTCCGTCTAACAAACATTTTTAATGGGTTTATGTCCTTTACTGTATAATAGATTTTCTCTGTATGATGAATGGCTGTAATTGAAGTCTTGTAATTAAGTGTAGCTATATGTCTCCCTCTCTAGGCCATAGATAAGTATTGCCGGGTTAGCGGGGGGTTTTCCGGGGTCAAGGACGTCTACTCGTCCAATCCAACCTATGACGACGTCCAACAGAGTTTCTTCCTGGCCGAGACGCTCAAGTAAGTTCTCTGCCATTTTGGTTGAAGCCTGCGAGTAGAGTAGCCCTCTCCGATGGGCTGGTGCCTGCGGAGCTTTGAGATGTTTGAGACTCTGCTGAGGGGAGCTGGCCTGTGACGTCTTTATTCACCTCCAGTTGTTTTCAGATGTCCTGGCAGCCCCCAGAATGCACAGGAAATTTGCTCTCTGCTGCCCTCTGCTGGCAACTCATATTTTCTCACCTGTACCAACCAAATGGTGAACAGATTGTATCATCTAAATGTTGCCCTCCTCCCTCCTGTCCAGGTATCTGTACCTGTTGTTCTCCAGTGATGACTTGATGCCTTTGGAGAGCTGGGTGTTCAACACAGAGGCCCACCCGCTGCCAGTGCTACACCTGGCCAACCTCACCCTCCCTGGGAGCCAGACCAAGCGCTAGACCACAGCAAGTCTCCAGGGAGCCAGACCATCCTGCCCGTCCGCCCCCCCATCTCCCTCACTGCGCCAGCAGAGAGCTGAACACTGAAGAGTCTAGGGGGGCTCTGACAACAGCCTCTCACTCTTTTACTTACTATTTCATTCTCTAGCTCACTCTCTATTTCGTTAGCACTACCTGCTTAGCCACAAGGACAAGAGGGCACTTCTGGGATTGGCTAGGAAGCCCTGGTCCTTGACATGTGACTTTGGTTGAAACACTGAGCTATAATCCGGGCGGGTTGATTTGTTTTGACCAAAACTTTGGCTCATGACTGACACACGTGAGCTAGAGAGAGCGAGGGGAGCGTCGACAGACAAGGCTCTCTTCTGGAAGGATACTGAACTGACGGACAGATTATATAGGATCTATGGGCGTTTGTTGATTTCTTGTTTTTCCAGGTCGGACTTCTGGAAGCTGAATGGCGGACGAACAGCCGACTGCGACCCTCCTGGTCTAACAGCCATTTCTTTGTTTACTGTCTTACTCTGAACTTTGACCTGGAACTGTATCAGCGTTGCTTTGTGGATGGGTCTCCTATTTTAAGCCTCTCAACACGGCCAGGATGTTGACCTCTACGCAGCATTCAGCCATTTCTCAACACTTTCTTTCCTCACTGTTATTTTCTCTCTCTCTGTCACTCCTTTTTTGTATCTGTCTCTTCCTCTCCTACCACGTCTAATTATTAGCAGGTGATATAGCTTAGCTTGATCATTTATTTTAGCTGCTCATCATCCTTTGCTGATTCTATCTCCTCTCATCTTTACCATATCCACCTCTCACCAGTGCTTTACCACTCAGACTGCAACTCCTCTCTTCCTGTCTTTTCCATAAATTTCTGGCCCCCAATTGGCTGATAGGGACAAGTCTTCTTTGGCAGTGTTTCCCATCTGCTGATAAAACGGCCCCGAGGATAAATAGTTATGCACTTTGTTAAAATACTGAGAGTGAGAAGAGTTAACAGCCTTGTACACAAACCCTCCATTTATGTTGTCTTATAGGTATATTTAAATCAATGACATGGACCCATATTGTTGCATTACCACTGACTGGAAGGGGCCAGGGGGTTTTCCTCACCCTATTAGTAGGATTCTACATAAATAAATTGTTTTTGTTCTCATTCCAATCACCAGTTGCAAGCGTGGGCTCAGCCACCTATACAATGACTCAACGTAGAATGCTTAGACATTCATTCTTCATGGGCTTGTGTTTTCTTAACGGACCTGTTTGTGCTTTGTGTTCATTTTGATGGAATGGGGTTCAAGTAACTTCTGTGTTCCATTAAGACTCGGCTGTGTGCGGGGGGTTATGGGACTAATGACGTCTTTGGGAGAGAAAAGGGGTTCCCTGAATTAGAGGAGTTGTTTCGATCGTATCACTTAATATACAGCCTTATCATGTATTGCTATGTGACGCCTTTGGCCAATACTGTCCTTTTTTATTCTTTTAATTCTACGAAATGTTACTTATACAGGTTCATGCAACGGTTTATTTCCTAAGAACCCATACCAATAATGATGAAGTAATACATCAATGATGACCTCCCTCAACTTGTCACACAATAAAGCCATAATATTTAAGATTCACTGTTTCAGACATTTAGTAGGATTGTGCCCGTCGGTGATTACTCATGTCTTAAATTAGCTCGACCTACATAACCTGTTATATTTACTATATTGCTTTCATCTACTTCCTCTTCTTTTACTGACACACCCTATTCTACTAGTTCTTCTCCATCTCAAGGTTTGTTCCTGTCTTTCACCAATAATATCCAGCCCCATCCTCTAGTTATGGTGAAGACAGTAGCAGCAGCCAACTGGTTAATAAGTACAGTTGTATGCAAAAGTGTAGGCACCCTTGACAATTTCCATGATTATCATTTATAAATAATTGGGTGTTTGGATCAGCAACTTCATTTTAATCTGTCAAATAACTGAAGAACACAGTAAGATTTTGGTGGTGAAATGAGGTTCATTGGATTAACAGAAAATGTGCAATATACATCGAAATTAAATTAGAAGGGTGCATAAATTCTGTGATCAAAATGAAATTGCTGATCCAAACTAATTATTTATAAATTAAAATCATGATAATTTTTGGGGTACTTTTGCATACGACTGTATGGTCATCCCCGTTAGTCAACACCGTCCCCCACATCACCCTCTGACATCACTGCTTCCTGTCTCTGATGTCACTGCTCACAACGCCCAGGCTTTGTTTAGCACTGTCCACCAGTGGGAGGATGTTAAATTTTTTTTTTTAAAGAAGCGTTCTGTATTTGTATTTTTACTGAACAAAAAAAGATGTGTAAATATGTTTAAAATGAGACTCAAATTAAATAAAGATGTTATGAACAGAATAACTAAAAAGGTGTCTTGGTACCTTTTTGTCCAATCCTTAATCTGGTAACCTGCAAATAGATGTTAGCTTGCAGTGTTCAGTACTTTTTATAGGTACCTTATTATAGGTTGTCAGTCTTATCGTTTACCCAGAGGGGGGCAGTCTTGGTCAAAATAAATGTTAATACATCGATACAACCTCTCTATTAATGGTTTTTAATAATGCTTCATTAATATGTGTATTGTAAATGTTTTCAGACATCTAGCACCTTAAAGTACATCATTAAATGTTTTATAAAACACAGTTACATGTTTGCTGTGCTGCAGAACGGATTGCCTGCTTACGGATAATGAAGGATCATAGCATATGCTATGCTGCACTGACAGTTTTACAACGTTATTTAACATGCAAGATATATTTTAGCTCTGAATTCTACAAATGATAACACACAACGACAGATGACATGGTGGATTGCAGAGGTCTTGAAAAAGAGTGGTCACCACTGCAAGTATTGACTATGCATGAACTTAATGTAATTGTCAATAAGACTTATGGAATTCTTGTAATTATACTTCAGTAACTCTCATAGTAACTATTGTGTCATAACCACATAACATTCTGTCACACAGTAGAGATATTACTGTAAAGCCCAGGAGAAGCTTGCAGGCAATCGGGGGACGTGGAGGCATACCGTCAAGATTAATCAGAATACTTACCAAAAGTTGCTCCTACGCTCATGGACATCTCCTACTCACACTCTCCATTCTCTGCAAGAGGCAAGATTCAGAATGATTCAGATTTCTCTTGGCACAGCTAAGATAAGAATTATAACTTTCAGAGACGTTGCTCACGTCATATCTCCGTCATCACGCTCAGCTTGAGGCTGCACAGGACGCTCGGCTTCCAACAAAAAGTGCTTTTAATTGGCTTCACTTGCTCTCCATGGGAATTAATGGCATCTGTTCGTCCATTCATATACTCTCACTGGGTCTGCGGGGTAGCAACTGGATGCCACTCAGGCAACATGTAGTTGGATGAACCATGTGCACGCCCCTCATCATCCCACAGACCTGTAAAAGGAGTTGCGGAGCTGCCGACAAGGCAGGATTTGGGCGCAGATGGCTCAGGGGTTAGGGAGTAAGACTTGTAGTCGGAAGGTTGCCGGTTCAATTCCTGGCTGTGCCAAATGTCATTGTGTCCTTGGGTAAGGCACTTTAACCTAAGTTGCTTCGGGGGAATGTCCCTGTTTTAACTGTAAGTCGCTCTGTATAAGAGCGTCAATTAAATGGCTAAAATGTAAATGATTAGATAGGGAATTGGGAAGAAATTAAAGTCAGGAAAAATCACACAAAAAATAATAAGAAAAAACAATTGATTGAAGGTTCTGCATAGTATGGAACTTACCCTGTCAGAAAACATTGTTTTCTTAATCCTCTGTCCAGATAGGCTTGCATTTACACTTTATATCTATATCTTGTATCAGTTGTGACAACAGGTTGAAAGTTCAGCATGAACAGGCAGACCAGGGCATGAACCTGTGACCTCTGACCCTGTGACCTCCCTCTGACCCCAGCAACCTTGTATAATGCAGCTTCCAAATAAGAATCTTCAGACAGGATGCATCCAATACTTCTTGTGTTAACTTCTCTTAGTTTTCAGCTTCAGCTACTTCAAATTTGAAAAATTTTGTTTAATATGGAATGTGTTCTTTATGAACCATTCAATTTTATTTGCTAAAATATTTACACATTCAGCAGCTAACAATAACCTCAAAACCCTCAATGGTTCTGAGCTGGGGAGAACTGCCACTACACCACGTCTCTTGTTTATTCTCTTTAAAGGGATTCTGAGTTTAGTTCGATAGGAAAAGACCCGGGGCTGGAAAAGACCCGGGGCTGGAAAAGACCCGGGGCTGGTCCAGAATGTTGACTGGCCTCTGCAGTGACATTAGGAATTCTCCATGGCGTTTAGAATGAAGATCATAGAGAACAACAAGTAACCTCCGTTTTCGATGTTGCGTAACTCTCCACAGACCTCAAGCTGCATGTTCTCCAAGGTTCAGACACAATCCAGAGGGGGAGGAGTCAGGGATCAGGGTTCCAGCTGATGAGGCAAGTTCTGTAGCACAATGAAGACCAATGTTTTTATATATATCTTTTTGATATGACAGTAGAAAGCAAAGGCGATAGGAGACAGGTACGTATAGGGAAACAGGTAGGAAAGGCACACACATTTGGTCGAGCCGTGTCTTAAATCCCTCTCGTCAGGAGTTTTGATCACTTTTCCAACTCTAGCACCATCAACAACATTTTCAATTATATCCTAAGGCCAGGCTACAACGTCATGTCATTTCAGACATTTCCCTGTAGCTGATGGCTGGTCTGGGATAGCCCAATTCAACTCAGGCCCTCAAAGCCAGTTCCACTTTATTTTGTCGTTGCTTCCCTTAATGTGGGATTTATTTAGACCTGGTACGCAGGTCTGTAAAATGTATAATAAGGTAGAAGAGCTTGGTTGCTGAAGGACACTGTGGACAGTGAAAATACTTTTTCCCCTACATGCATTTCAGAGATATTTGAAAATGTAATTTAGAGACATTTCTGCATTCATCACAAACTAGTCCTGCCATATGGGACCCCTGGACAATATCAACCTTTTCCCACGGCCCTGTGTGGAACCCCTTGAGTTTACTGGCTTGGGTTTACTGGCTAAAGTTGGCTATTTAGGGACCCAAAGCTGCATTGTTCATGTAAATGGCATCCTCAAAATCTCTTCAGATTGTTATTTTGACATAACTGTCTTGAATAATTTAACCCCATATGTTACGACCATTTTTTGCACCATTATTAGCTGTGGGGCATCCCATCAAACACAAATAAATGCTCCAATACTTCCCAAATACTGTACATAATATTTAAAGCTGAAAAGCCTTCAGTTTCACTGTGGTTGATTGTGGCACAAGTCTATGCATGTGACTTGGTACCAGTGGGCGAAGACCCATTTAGTATGAAAAGCTACGTAAACTATAGCTATACCTCAGTATACCTCGTCTTCACAACATGTTGCTATGGTTTCAGTATTACAATATTTGTGCACCAATGATTTCTATCGCTGGCTATTTGCCTGCTGACATCCATTACATTTCCTTATTAGTTGACAAATATTTGTGTTGTAAATTAATTGTGTGTCCTGATCCTGTGGGCTCGACACACCCTGGAGTGTAACAAAGGTGTGTATTTGTACGTCTGTGCGTGTGCGAAGATATAGAACAAGAAAGGTTTGTTAAGGATGGGACTTTGCCAAGGTTACGGTGAACTGAATGTGTAAATACGGACTTGATGTCAGAAGCAAACAGCGCTCTTTGTCAATATCATTGACTGGCATACATTCCCAACCCTCACTCATTCCTCACAGGTCTAGAAAGAGTATAAAGAGTTGCTGATGTTTTTGAAAATGACACTTTCACCTGTTCTACTCAGCAGATTCTATCACAGGGGGAAAGAACATTGCTACTCGCTCTGTTGAAAAAAGACCGAATGATGGACCAGGCTGAATTCAGGAGATCGTTCTCTGATCTTCCGGCCTTGAAGAGTATCAAAAGTTCAGTAAAGATGCCATGTCCTGTTCAATGTAACTGTATCGACATGTTTACAATTAATAATAGTTTGGCCTAATGTCTTTCGTTCTTAACACATGGGCTGTATAAATGTTAAGTGTGTTGGTGTGTATGAGACACTGGTGAGACAGACTGGCCATGTCGTTCCTGCTGTGTTTATGTCATTAGTCATTCTGGTGTTTATCTGGCCTCAGACTTTTACAATGGGCTCCGTGTGTTGAAATAGAGGTGGTAAAAACATTGGTTACAGAAGGAGAGCAGGAGGGTGGAGGGGCTAGAATAAGGTGATGCAGTAGAAAAGGTGCAGGGGATTAAAGGGAAGAGAGAGGGTCAATGGGTAGAGTTCAAATGTCAACTTCTGCTCCCTCAGTAGATGGGGGACGGATCCCTTTTTGGTTAAATCTCTAAATTGAGTTTTGTTAAAAAAGTTTATTTTGTTAACCTCATTTGTTAGTAAAAAACTTCTAAATAGTTACGCTGGTCCCTCCTAATCCAACAGGGATTGGAAACTTTTGATGCCTAAAAAATTATATTAAGGCAAACATTAGATGCCTGTTAGAGACTACAAAATTTTATTTTTCATAGTACAAATTTCTATACGAGTCTAATGCAAATGCCCATCATACTATACATGAACCTATTGACCCTGTGAGGATATTATGTCAACAAAAACTAGTCCACACATTGCTACTCCAGTCACTGGCTAGCCCAGCAGAGGCTAACCCACAATAAACTCACATTGACTTAACACAGTTCCACCAACGCCACGCTTGTGTGGGCTGCCCTCCCCAGACATGAACTGCCCACACTGGATCACATGGCCCAATGCCTTGGCAGCTAATATGCCGCATCAAAAATAGACAAATCCACATGGGGCCATTACTTTATTCTGTGTTGGGCTAATGTGGTTTTTGCTTGGAAAAGACCAATGGATTTCTTTCAACTCAGCCCCATCTAATTCATTCAACATCACATTGAGTTCCCTTTAGGAAAAACCTTACACCCCACATTCAGCTTAGCCCTGCAGTTAGAGCTGGCGGCTGTTGCATTCAACTGTATGTTTAGTTTACCCCTGGATTATTTCATGGCTCTGTAACATCACCCTCTACACTTTCTTAACGTGGCTCTGTGACACACAGATTTATTTTCAGCTGTGCTCTATTAAATAGTAATTGCTGAGCAAGGAAAGGGCCTATAGCAGTCAGGGAGCACTGCAGCGAGGTCTGATGAACACGTTGTCTCTGACCTAGTCAGTTTGGAATGTCAGAGGGATCCCACTCCAGAATGTTCTATGTTCCATTAGAAACTCAAGACCGAGTACTGTTATTAACACGTACAATTGATTAGTTAAAACGAATTCTTTGTGCGAATCAAACTTCCTCTCAGAGGTTTATTTCGAGGGGCAATTACTTAAGGAACCAGACCCGGCTCCAGGATGGAATGACTTAGGGGGGCAATTTCATCAATAAGGGGGCTTATGGGGAAACAGAACTGAGTGGGCAAAGATTCTATCTGGGGTGGCAATACCCCCACTTTGTGCCATAGATCTGGGCCCATAGGGAATGTGAAAGCAAAATATGCGGCCATCTTTAACCCAGAACTGTTAGGATATTCTAGCCCCTAATTACTGATCAAAAAATTTAAATAACTTTTTTTAACATAATTTCAATGTCTATTCATTGTCTCTTTAATCAGAAAGACGTCTTTTCAAAATTGATCTCTAGTGGGTAACCGGCAAAACACTTCGGTCTCTGGGAAGCAGCTCAGGGCTTTCTCCATTATGCAGACGGTACTCCTGAGGGAGAATCCTCCTGCGTCACTCTTGCGCCTCTGTTTGGATTCGCTCTAAACAGGTTCCCTGAGATCTCGATTTATTTTTACTACCGCTGGAAACCTGTAATGTCCTAGGGATCTCTGATGATGTCAGAGGAAGCGCCGGGTTGTCTCTATGACACATTGCAAAGAAAGATTAAATTTGCATGAACATTGGCAAATGTACTAGGGTGTTTATTGTGTTAATGGCAGTGTACATTAGGTGGGTGTGCATACAGTGTATACAACACTAATAAAGAGCTGGTGTACTGTGCAGTGTACGCAAGTTCAGATGCTGCTCTGCATTTGTATATCCGTGTGTGTGTGCGTGCGTGGTTGTGTGCGTGTGTGTTTATTGTGTTAATGGCCCATAGCCTACCCATCTGTGGCACAGTGAGTCTCATCCAATCAGAACAGAGTCCAACAGCAACTGGTTGCTGAGCTTCTACCTCACCACACCGTGATCTCCACAGGATAAACAGCACCCCACAGGAAAACACATAGACAGTACTTGTTTCTCTTCCACACGCGTGCAAGCACACTTTTGCCACACACACTCATGCTATCCACTTCTTAGCCCTACCAAACTCCAATATACAAACACTTAATCTACTCACACATTCAACATGCTAAACACACTGTAGCCGCTCCTGTCCCCCAATAAAAAACCTCACTTCACACAAGCACTGTACTCTTGTAATAGTTAATGTTTTTGTTCTCAGCAATCTTGGCCATAATAAATACTTAGGCCAAATAAATGTAAACGTTAGATGTACATAAGTGAACAGAAAGGCTTTTGTTAATATACAGTATCATCAATGATACAATGCGTTAAATAAATATTTGCCCCCCTTGGATGTTTCCACATTTTGAAGTGTGACAACCTGTGTAAAAACAATGGTAAAAATCCCAAGTTGTCACACTTCTCAATATGGAAATCTGTGAATACTTATATAATGTAAAAGTCACTGTATATGATTATTTTAATATACAAAGACGAAACAAGGATAACAATTTGAATGGAGTAATTACATCTGTTAGACATATTTACCATTAATTTGCAAATATTTCTAACACATTGAATATCTTTAAATTGGAGATACTTCTGTATGTATTATTTAGCTATTTAATTTGATGTTCACAGATGGGCAAACGCTTTCGTTGAAGTGCCACATTGGTATTTTGAAAATAAACGGAGAGCCGCACATGTGTCTTGTACTGTACAGTTTGTTTGGCAAAATCTATTTTTAGGCCAGAGTAGGACAGTTACTGAAATGTTTATAGGTCCATAATAAATTCTAAATCATATTTCAGATGTTTAAGGGTACATTCCTTCAAGGTTGCTGTAGAAAATGTGTTCTTAATCCACTTACCTGATTTGATAACTGTAAAATTCAAATTAAAAAGTTTCACACAACTGTGTGAAATGTGTTTACATCTTGTTTACATCTTGTATATGTTTGTGCATGGTCTGGTCCCATGAGAGAAAAAAATGACCAGGTGCAAAATTGCTGTGAAACTACACAGAGGAAAGGATGACATACCTCCCTCAGCTGAAGGAAATAACACATACATTACCCACAAACTGCAACTGTGTGAAAATTCTGCTTCAGAGAAACACAACTTGAAGTTTATTGATGTTTAGTGGATCTAGTAGAATTCACTAAGTTGTCTCATATGTTGTTCTCGAATGTTCGATTTTTTTTGGTCAATGCTAGGCATTAATCATATTTATTCAGTATCTGACATGCCAAAAATGAATTTTTATTAATTTTAATTCTCTCTCTGTTGACCTCATTCTCTCCAAGTCTTTTCTGAAACGCCGTGTGAACCTGTAGAAATGACATACTGTATGAATCTATAAGTAGCGCATCCCTTCTGAAGAAAGGCGATGGGTGCGGGAGTCTGCGCAGTAAACCACTGTGGTTTGTAGACAAAGACAAGTGATTTGGAGAGTAGGGGTGACAGTGAGAAGAGTGAGAAAAAATGATAGAGATGAATAAAGACAGAGAGAGCGAGAGAGAGATGGGAATTCCCCTGGTTTCACAAATTATTGCTCATCAGTTCTCCTTCCTTATTGGCTATGAATCTGCTATCTCATTAAATGACGGGAACTGTTTTGCTCCATTTAGTAATGTTCTACTATGTTTCCCCAGCCCAAAGGTTAACCCATGCAGCTGCCCCTTCTCACCCACACACTAACACACACACTACTATCTGCAAACTCTGATGTGTACTTTGCTCCTTTCCTTGAATTTCCCCTCTCATTTAACACCTCTTGACCTTTTGAAATGAAAAATTAGATCGAACATGCATCATGAGAAGTGTATGTTGAAGTGGCGCCTCCCTGGATGTGGTTTAAGCTAAATTCATTTGAAACACAACAGGTTTTTCTTCGTGGCTTAAATTTTTCTCATTAATTAAACTCCTCCATGAAAACTGAAAGCATGCAGCTGTTCACATAATAGTGTATGCAGCATTACACAACTAACTAAGAAAGTGTGAGAGTTTTCAAATATTGCTAATCCAGTGAACAAGCTCCGTATTGATCCTAGAAATAACAGTTCAAATTGTGCGAACTGAGTTGGACTCTAAGTATTTGCATAATTTCAACACTTTAAATGTGCGGCAAATGTGAGATGAAAAGCATAGATGAAAAAAGAACGCAGAAGACGCTTCTGGTAACCTGGTAACACAAAAATCTAGCTGGCCAATCAAGGGCTTCGCTCAGCGCATTAATACCATCAACTATAAATCCAAGTTATTTAAAAATGTCAAAGCTAAATGCGTTGAAAACGACAAAAAAAGATTATAGGTTAACATCCTGCATATATATTTTATTGATTAATCTGAATGTATCTAATTCTCTGTAAATACGCAACACGTTTAAAGTGTGTGGACGTGTAGTCCGTTGGGGGGTGCTGCGCTCACTATTTACCCAGTGGCCCTTCCGCCTATAAGAAGGCGTTCCTTTAGTAGATGCGCACTACAGTATACGTCTCACCAGTGGATTTATTTGGCAGCACGAATGCTCAGCGAACATCTTCTACTGCAATTTAAATGCCTTGAGTGGATACCTTCCTAAATGTATGTATAATCTTCATATCCGCTGGTCTGTGTCAATGTGCACTTTTTGTAGCTGTACACTGCGATCATCTAGTCAGTGAACTTGTACTTGATTATGTCTGATCGTGGGTCGGTGTAAATGTACAGGAGCGCTCCTTATACTTTCAATGCACGTTTAAACGGCGTTAACTTGGTTTTACCAACCTAATGATACTACAACACCGACCACTGCTCATCTAGATGGCATGTTTACTGTATTTATAACTTAACACCGCATGCATTTGACTTCTTTTAATGTGTTTTATAGTTGTCTGTGGCCTTCTCGTTGACACATGTCATTTAGTAATGGTAACCAGAAATTGCAGCTGGTTGGCTTGTTTGTAGGAGTACTTCCATTGGGCTAACCAGCTAGCACGTTCTGTCGATTTCCAGACCTAAAGCAAGCAGACCGTCAGACTAAGTTACTAATTTTATAGTTCGCTAGTTTATTAATTTCTGCTATTTCCGAAATTGCTTATTAGAAGTACTCTTCCACTTAATTCATTGTAAGTCTTTGGCTATAGCTGCAACATAATGTTTGATCATTTGTTTTGTTGCTATAGCTCAGATATTGCGACATTCAAATAAAGCAGGCTTTTCTCTATTTTCACCACAGTACAATACTGTTTGGCCAGCTCGCTGTTTCTCGAATGAGCGCATAAATTGCCTGACTCAGTTCTAGAAGGCCGGGTGAGGTGTTCTAGAAGCTCAGACAGGCATTCGTGTCCATTGTTTTGTGGAATAGGTGTTGGAAAAATACATGTGGAAGTTGTGCATTTCAAATCTGCACTCGGAGCACCAGCTTTTCTTTTTGGTTAAATGTAATTATTTAAATTTAAGTTCCATGACATGGTGTCCAAGCCATAAAACAAAGGCAGGAATTCAAAGACAAATGTGTGTTCTGTGGTGTTAGGGTTATGAAACCTCTTTGGTATCTCAAACATTTTTGTCTCTTCTTTCCTGTTCAAAGACATTTTAACGATGGCTAACAAAGCAGAAGCCACAACCACTGCTGAGAATGTATCCCACTGTGTCCTGAGCTGGGACCAGGTGAGCCGTCTCAATGAGGTCTTGACTGAGGTGGTACCAGTCCACGGAAGAGGAAACTTCCCCACTCTGGAGGTACGGCTAAAGGATATTGTTCAGATGGTTCGCACTCGTTTGGAACTTAGGGGCATCAAAGTGAAAGATGTCCGTCTGAACGGCTCTACGGCCAGCCACGTGCTGGTGCAGGACATTGGCTGGAGCTATAAGGACCTTGATGTCATCTTCAGGGTGGACCTTCCTCGTGAGTCAGGGTTCCAGCTAGTTAAAGATGTTGTGCTGGGCACTCTATTGGACTTCCTTCCTGAGGGAGTAAACAAGGAGAAGATAACTCCTATGACTCTGAAGGAGGCCTACGTTCAGAAGCTGGTCAAGGTGTACACCGAGCAGGACCGCTGGAGCCTCATCTCCCTCTCCAACAACAATGGACGCAATGTGGAGCTCAAGTTTGTGGACTGTATCCGTCGTCAGTTTGAGTTCAGTGTCGACTCATTCCAGATTGTGCTGGACTCACTGCTGTCCTACTACGACTTCTCACCGGAGAACCCTATGTCTTGCCAATTTCATCCATCAGTGGTGGGTGAGAGCGTGTATGGGGACTTTGCGGTGGCTCTGGACCACCTCAGGAACAAGCTGATTGCCACCAAGCGGCCGGAGGAGATCCGGGGCGGTGGCCTGCTCAAGTACTGCAACCTGCTGGTGAGAGACTTCCGGCCCACCTCAGAGGAGGAGTTCAAGGGCCTGGAGCGCTATATGTGCTCTCGCTTTTTCATCGATTTCCCTGACATCGGCGAGCAGCAGCGCAAGCTAGAGGCTTACCTGCAGAGCCACTTTGTGGGCGAGGAGAAGAGTAAGTATGAATACCTCATGATTCTGCGTCGCGTGGTCAACGAGAGCACGGTGTGCCTCATGGGCCATGAGAGGCGGCAGACTCTCAACCTCATCTCCCTGACGGCCTTCAGGGTGCTGGCTGAGCAGAATGCTATCCCAGACGCCTCCAGCGTGACCTGCTACTATCAGCCAGCACCCTATGTTCGAGACCATAACTTCAGCAACTACTACGTGGCCTCGTGTAATCACAACATTCCAACATGGCAGCCCTGTAACTGACACATACACAACGAAGACTGCTGCTTTGGGAAAGATGGGGGGGGGGGGGAGAAATATGCCAAAAATAAGTAATTAGACCACAAGTGGTGTTTCCCTCCTGTAGGCATAAAGGATTATATTTAAATGGACAAGTGTTTTGTTTTTGTTGTTGGACTCCCTTCTCTTCTCATTCCTTATCTACAGAGGCGTCAAGATCATTGGATCCAAATATTTTTTTTAAGTGTTATTTGCATTATCCTTTGCATTTTCTTAGATGTAAGGTTTTTGTTTGACCCATTTTCCATCTAAGTGTCAAATGAACATCCTTATTGTTAAATGAGTTGTCCTTAGGGCCTCAATGCTTATTTCCCCCCTAATATGTTAAATATATTTGGTCAATCTTTAAAGAAAGACAACATATTATTAAGGAGCTTATTTTGGATTGCTCCTGTGTGTATTGGAGAAATGTGGGAGAAGAGGTAAAAAAGAAAATTAGAAAATTGTGCTGTAAAAAAAAAATTTCAAAATGTGTTAAAAAAATATTGAAGCACAAGGTATATAAAAAATAAAAATAAAATTGTAATCTGAGGTGCTGTGGATGTTTAGTTCACCAATTGGCAGCATGGGATTTGCTCATCAGTTTGGGGCCATTTCAATATCCTTTAGAAGGCACCCAATGTAAAGATTTGCTCATTTTAATTTCTACCAAAACCTATAAATACAAAATTGATCTATGACCAACTAGCACAGCAATGTGCTCTAGCAGCAAGAGTGAACTGATTTTGTTAAAACCCAACTCTGCAAAAATGGTGACCACTGTGTTTAACAGAAGCATTTAGTTCTATACAAAGATACTATAAACAGATTTGCGCATATGACTGCAAATGTTGGGTTTTTATTTAATGCTGTAATACATTTTTTGAGAAGTAAAATCAGCCCAATGTTCATAGTTGCTTAACTTTCTCCAAATTTGTTGAGTTTGTTTTGGCTAGCAGTGTGTCTGTGCTGTGTAGTGGTTGTAGATTAAAAAAAAATTCCCAAATGAATTTTGTTAACATCCTCCCTCCTACATCTGATCAGTCAAGTGAGTTTGAGTCTATACTATGTAGGTGTATACAATACAGGGTGTCTTTGTGGAGGGACTTACTCTCTCTTGTCCCTGGTCAAGTAAAAGAAGACAGGCTGTCAGAAAATTCTGTTGGTTTGAAAGGAGCTTGAAAAAATTTAATCAGTAGTGGAATCCATTGTTGAGAGTTGCCCCCTTTTTGGATAGTTTCACCCTTTGACCATTCACAGTGTCTGTGCTAAATTGTGTATTTGCAAGTTTATTTTGTTTTTGTTTTTTTACACCTCAAATTTCTTTTTAAGCTGCTTGCAAGGCCTGCAAACAGCTCTAGGACTTCTTTAGGTGAGGCTCCTTTTAAGGTGAGGGTCAGTTTGTCCTAGACACCAGAAGTCCTCGTACTGGCTGTTCTGTACTACCTCAAAGGTCAAGAAAAGGGCTTCTTCCAGAGTGGCCAATTCCTTTAAAGGAGCCCCACTTGGCCCTAGAAACCTTTGCAGGCTTTCCTTTACAAGCTTGACACTGGCCTGTAATGGGATGCCAGTCTGGTGCCAGCCAGCCAATCGCTGTAACGACAGGCTATAATTAAAGCGGTGATGCTAAGGAAGGTGTTGTCAGACAGTTGACGTGTGTGTGAAGGCTGAATCCTTCTCCTGAGAGTTGACCGGGGGCAGGCTTGAACCCTTTTCTGGTCAGGGGAGTGATGCTCAATCAACGAAATGTAAAATTGTCTGGAATTCACTTCCCGTTTTGGACCTTCATGCTTTTAGGCAGAAGTTGTACTTTGCTCTATGAGAGGCATCCCATCCCCCGCCCTTCACAATTTAAACCCCATTTAGAAATGTCCTTCAAGCAGGGCATCTCTTTCTACTGACCTGTCAATTTTAACCTCCAGTCATGTGTGCCAAATGTTCTCCTTTAAATATTTCTGTCCAAGCTATCCCAGGGAATATTATTTGTAGACCTAGAAGGCAACACTGCCCGACCACCCCCTCTTGCTGTCAGACACGCATGCCAAAGTTGCTCTTGAACTCCTTGCGTAAGTGCCAGCAGCTGCCTAGTGGTGGTCCCCCCCCCCTCGCTAATCCTCCCGGCTGCTGCGTGGTGGACTTGTGCGAGCAAACATGGACATTGTGATAAGAGCGAGGACACGCGTTATCTATCCTGTTCACAAGCTGGTAGGGGGGTAGGAGGGGTAGGGGGGTCGGCGTGGTTGTTGCTGGAGCAGGTCGCACCCCTGGGTCAGGGCACGTTGAGCTGGCTCAGCAGCCCAAAATGAATGTGAAGACTTGCTTTTAACCTGGGTTAGCTTTAGCTCAGCTACCGTGTTTGTGGTCGCATTTTCATTGTGGACCAAAGTCTAAACTGGCGACTAAGCACTTAAGTGCCTTCACATTGGGAGAAGGGATGTTGTATTATGAGTTTGATATTTATTGTGTGCGTCGTTTTATAAACAAGTTGATTCTCTACACTCACCATGAAGACATTTGTCGGAAATTTTTTTTATTTAGCATTTGGTCATTTAAAAACCAGAGGGTTGAAATGCTAGTAATGAATTATGGATCAAGCCTTGTTTGCTTTTCTTAAGTATGAACCCCAAAACCATCCTTTCTGTGAAACCTAGCGGTCTAGTCATTCCAGTAATTCTTTCGCCCTCGTCCAAATTAATTTATTTGCACCCCTTCTCTGATGACTAACTGAACCAAAGTAACCCTTTTGCCTCTCTCCCCAGCTAGTGCACTTACAAGCCATACATGCTGACTGTCTGAGGTCAAAGAACTTGTACACCCCTCTCTATGGAAGCACTTTAGAGGCCTTTTTGTCTCACTCCAAACCCTGCTAGCGGAGTGTACATGTACATATGCTATGGAGGAAACTGTATATGGGAGGTGAGCTGGGTCTCAGGGACATGTGTTGAAGGGCTTTTTTCTAGACTTGGTGGATGAGGTTTTTGAAACTTGGAATGTTTTCTCTCAACTTTGAATTATGCTTCCATTTGTTCCACCAGATTCTTATACTTGCTATTGGTCTCCCTGTGGGTGTACAACAAGATGTCTTATTTTTAATTTGTGGAAAGTTTGTGTTTGAGCAGGAAGTCTTCAACCATGGTACTGATGGATATCTTTTTTTATTGTAATTATTATTTTTATTGCATCAATTGACTCATTTGATCATTTAACTGCAGAGTCTTTTGTCTCACTTGATTTGGGTAAAAAAGTATTTTTACAGAAGATGTCAGTCATTCCATGATACTGTATGTCACAGGTGTCAAACTGGTTCCACGGAGGGCCTAGTGCATGCTGGTTTTTGGTCTTTTCCTTCAATTAGTGCCCAATTAAGAACTATTAAGACTGCCAGGTGAGGGGAGATCCTAATTAATTAGGGACATTCAATCATTCAGGTACAAGGTAAAAGCAAAAACCTGCAGACACTAGGCCCTTTGTGGATCCGGTTTGACACCCCTGCTGTATGTTAACCACCATACAAAGTGATGAATCAGTGAGCCAGAAAACACAGCTTCGTAGCTTTCTACACCCAGGTTCGACTGTCTTAAATCCTGTATGTCTGTCAGTACTGTACCCTGCCTTCACATGTCATGGTTATTATGGTCACTCCAACAGAACATTTGTGCCTTTTTTATGAATGGTAAACAGACGTGTTTCACATGTTGCCTTAGATAAGGCTGGGTGTGACGTGGCTTGGTTACGTGATTATTATGTGGTGTATGTTTGGCCCCCTCTTTGTCTGCTGTAATACCGTGTGATCTACAGTATTCTCTCTTCACTTAGTCTTTAAAGCACCTTTTTGGTAGTTTTGGGGGTGGGATTGTGCTTTATGGAAAGGCTTTGAAGTCTTTTTGCTCTTATTGCTATTTTTGTTTTAAGAGTTGTGGAATTTGCAGCAGATGCGTTGTTTACGTGTGCCTGAATACCTGTGTGGATGTGAGTTCATTGAAGGATATGAAATTCTCGCACTATATATATTGAAATAGTAATGCAAGAGAGCTGTCAGTTTCTGATTATAATGACTATGGTGATAAATTGACTATGGTGATACATTTTCATCATTATACTATTTCATTTTTCAGCACTTTTACCTCACTTGAGTTTTCCTTTGGGTGAAAATGTGTATATCAGGAAAATGTGTTTGAAGAGGAAAAAAAAATAAAGTATTGAACCCCATAGCTGTTGTCTGAGTACTGGTGTGGAGCTCTGTTCGTTGTTACATTTTCAAGGTGTGTGTGTTTTTAAAATTGAGGATATAGTAAATTTGAACTGTATCTCCCAATGATTCTAAGCTCACACTGGGTTTAATGTGTGTAACTTCATATAAATCTGTCCAGACACTACTATGAGTCCATCTTCAATTAAGGTTCACCAGCCTGTTTCTCATTCAGTAGTGATTCTGAGTTAGTTACTGTATTTTATAGAATATTACGGATTGCAAGGTCTCTAAAAGCTTAACTGTGTGGATTGTTACTTTTTTTTATGGACAAAACAATATGGTGGTTCATAAAGATGGTTTGATTGGTCCTCAAAGTTGTCTCAGTTCAATCCATACAATATTGAAGACCAGTTAAAAGGTTTTTGGGGCCTCTGGTGTACAAAAAAAGCCCTGGATCTGACAAGAACCTTATTGTTTTACTCTAGGTTTAGGGTGTCCCCACAAGAATAGTAAAATTTAAATGTGTGTGGGTTCAAACCATTCGACCATATATAATGCTGTTCAAACAGACTTCATTTTCCACTCTCTAACTGGAAACCTCAAGCGTAGAGACGCTGAATCACCCCGTGCTTCCATTCATAAAAACGTGACTTATCTGCTGAGAATTACTCATTGTAACCTAAGTGACGCAGCTTTGTAGCGGGCCTAATCTCAACCACTTTTCCACTTTTCTCAAGGTGCAGTCAATGCTGTCAACTGGCATTTCAGCAGTGTTGCTCCTTACAAATGTAACTGTCTCTGACTTGAGTTACCACGTCCCATATGGGTTTTCAGTTGAAGTGTACATTTGGATGTGTGTGTATATAATGAATGAATACCTATCAATGTGCAGATGCTATTGTCACATCCTTGCGATGCTAGAGGTGCGTTAACAAACTCACATAAGTGGTCATGAACGTCTGTAAACTCTTTTAATAGTTGTCCCTGTAGCCTAGCTACTATCAGGGAATTCTAAAGCAGGCTGTACTGGGACGGAGTGGAGATAACATCATGCTTGTCATGCACTGACGGTTTCCTCAACTGGAGGTGGTAAATCTCTCGTTTCCTTTGTGCGTCAGCGGCCATGTGGAGAGAGAGAGAGAGAGCGGTGACCGGGTGGTGAGGGAGAATCTGGTTGTTCAGGGGCACGTTGTCTGTCCCCAGGTCTGTGTGCAGTCATGTTGCCAATCACCGTCAGAAACTCACAAAACAGTCCAGCGAATGTCAGAGCGGTACAATGCATCACTTCTGGAATACTGCAGATATGTGTGGAAATATGCACATGGACAATGAAAAGGCAGCTTGCAGCAGAATGCTCATACAGGGAGCAAAGGGGAATAGAGAAAGACTATATCGGACAGGTTCACAATGAACCTGAGTGTCCGGTATTTCTTACACACACACACACACACACACACACACACACACACACACACACACACACACACACACACACACACACACACACACACACACACAGTGTGCCATACATCATCCCAAAATTACTTCACCTCTGCTCAAATACACACACGAGTTCTCTAGGTCAAATGTCATTGGTTACCTCTGTTGTAGTTTCTGAAACAGAAGTTGGTTTGGTTGCGTCACTTAACGTCTGTGTACATATGCTATACGAATTGCTATGTCTTGCCTGCCTTGAACAGCACAAAAAGGAAATAAGGTAAACCATTAGGATATTTCTCATTGGTTGTGTTCCGTGTCCATGACCTCGGCAAAGTATATAGAGTTACTGACTGACCACTTTCTTCCATGGTACAAAAAGGAGAACCGTGCCTTCTGTAGCAAAGTCATCTCCATGCGTGACAATGCACCATCTAATGCTGCAAACAATACCTTTATGTCATTGGCTGCTATGGGCATAAAAGGAGAGAAACTCCTTATACACTAACGGTTGGTGACTTGAAAATTTAACTGACTCATTTGCATCAACTATTTAGGAAAAGCAGTGTAAAATATAATTTGCATAATTATTTTGAACGCAGTGTAATTTTCCTCCACTGCTGGCAGAGCCTTAATAATTCAGACTCTATATAATACAGACTATATTAAATAGACTTTACCCATGGGAGAATGCCTCTGTTGTAGACTAAGGTTTATGTAACTGCAATTCAGTGCACCTCACTGAGACTGAACCAAATGAGTGAGGGTGATGAGTGCATTAATTAATTACATCTGCTTAAAGTGGTCGACCATATGACTGATTTTCATGTTCAGTCACACGTCACTGAAAAACAATTGTCAGGCCTTTACACGTAGTGAGTTAGATGTCAGGAGACATTTAGAGAAGAGAGTATTTTTGTGTAACAGCTTAGCTCCACTAGCAGAGTTTGTTGTTTTTGGTTGATGGTTTGGTGGCGAGTAGAAATGACAGTAAACAAGACCCAGCGTTTCTTGTCTTATGAGTTCGACAGTTGTTTGGGACACACAGATTGCATGCAGGAAATTATACATATACGTACACAGAAACCTTCAATATTCTCTGCAATGCAAACAACTCACTTTATTTCCACCACCTTTTTCTTGGGCCAGTGTGAACGCTAAATCGTTTTTTTTGGACATGCTTTGTTAGCAACGGGTGTAGAGCATTAGGGAAATGCATACTTTTCCAAAAATGCAGAGGTAAAAGAAATGTGTGCACGTGCAATTTCCCCATTGCATTTTTGTGTGTCTGTGTGTTGTAAAAAGTTTATACAATAAACGTGGACAATTGATCTAATTGCATTGTGTGTAGAAGCTATATAGCCTTCTGACTTGGGACTTACTTGAGACACAACGCCACATGCCATGCAATAGTATAGAGAACAGTATGTGACTTGAGGAGCTGTGGTATTTAACAATGTTTAGAACTTTCCTCTGACTGATCTGCCTTGACCCTTATAATGAACTCAGTTTAGTTTTGGCACCAAGCTTTAACACGTCTTGCTATTCGGTGTGGGGCAGTTCCGAAACCAAGCAACGATTTAGCCAGTGAAGATGCTCTAAATCAGGGGTCATCAACTCCGGTCCTGGAGGGCCGAAACACTTCAAATTTTTTATTTTACCCAGTAGTTAATTACAGTCAACTGCTTTCCCAGGTATAAACCAGTCCCTTTTTAGAAAGAGAGAACAAAAATCTGAAGTCTTTCGGCCCTCCAGGACCGGAGCTGATGAACCCTGCCCTAAGTGGTGCAGCTATAAACCTTTGTATTTTTTGTCTTGTATGCAGAAAGGGGCTCTGATGTGTGTTATACAAAAACCTCAGCACCACATTAGCAGGTTTATTTTGGCTGTTTATATTTTGTTTAAGGGAAAACTGACTAAGGGGTTAAAATGCAGACTTTCACCTTCAAGTATAATTTTTTTCAGGAATTATTGCAATTCTTGATGGGGAGGGTGTTGAAACATTTGTTAAAGACATGGTTGGTGATTAAGTAGAAATAATTTGTTGCATTTCTTTGTATTGATACTCAAATTCTGACTAGCCCCATTCCCCAATAAATAATGACCTGTCCCTTACCATTATGTGCAATAAGTAGTCAGGTTTAGTACTTGATACCATATCCTTTGCTTGCAATAATTGCCTGAAATCTGTGACCCAAAATCAGCACCAGACACCTATTGTCTCTCCTTTTTTAAATTTTTTCCCCTTGATTTTCCTCCCTTCCCAATTCTAACTAATACTGCCTTGTTGGCAGCCCTGCAAGTCCTTGGAAAAATCTGTGGGATGGCGATTCTTTTCACACTGTTCATCCAACATGGAAGCCTTTAGTCAGATCATGCATGGGATGATTACGTTCACCGACTATACTTCCGCAATTGAATTTACACGTGCCCGATCTGGACACAAGGAGTTGCTGGGACATGGCAGGATAGATAATCTGATTAATCTTTCCCAAATCCCGGGCAGCGCGCTATGCCAATTTGCACTGCCTCGTGCTGGAGGTCCTGTTATCTTTGCTATTGATGCTCTTCCCGCATGCAGTGCCATCACCTTTAGTTACTTTTTTGACCATTTTATCTTGAATGTTATCTTCTGAATGTCGAAAGCATGTTCAATTGGGTTCAGATGAGATGATTGAGTTGGCCCTAATAAAAATATTTAGTTTGGCCCATTAATATAGCTTTTTGGTAGCTATGACAGTTTTAGGCTTATTGATCTACTGAAAGATGTAATTTTTACCCAATTAGTTTGGAGTATTTTCACATTGCAGCCAGTGTTTTTTGGCTGGGATGGTAATGCCTCCTGGAGTCCTGTTCTGCATCTTTTGGACAATTATTAATATGTTCTCTAAGGCCAGAATCTTGGTCAGAATTATTTTGTCTAGACTATGGAGCAGGGATATTCAACTGTAACCCTACGGGGTCCGGAGCCTGCTGGTTTTCTGATTATCTTACTAAGGTGAACAAAACAGTTTTTTTGGGGCTTGTCCAAAGTGTGATTAGCCTAATTGATATGTGATTAGAGGTGTACCAGTAGTATGGACAGCATCTATTGTCTGTGTTCTTACTGGCATATTCTCACTTGCCTCGTCTTGTTACGTCTTTAAATATTCTGGAATTAGAGCCTGGTAAGCAGAATGCACTTGGATGCTGAGTCGTCAAAGTAATTCTCATAGTCCATATCTAGACAAGGTGAGTGATCGCTCAAAATACCCAAGAATTCTCCTGACTCAGCAGGTCTGGGTTTTGGCCTTTGACACTAACTTTTGAGAATGCTACCAGCTGAAGCAAACTGTCCCTCGGTTTCAGGAAATAGGCAAGCTGAGCAAACATCACTAATTCCCCTCCAGCAGCTACAGCCCTTAAACAAGAACTGATATTTATAACAGGAGACAGACCCAAGGTCTTTGGTGATTTGGTGGGGTGGGGAGGAGGTGGAAGAGGCAGATGCTGCTGTGGTTGAAACAGAGAGAGCAAGAGAGGTGATAAAGATCAGTTCACCTCTTATACACAGACCAACACCTCATTCATTTAGATTTGTCTGAGTTTATATACCGGTACCAGCTATTTTATTTACCTGAAAGAGACAGAACTGTCAGTGCACATACCCCGTTGGATGATATTATGGTTGAGAACTCTGGCTTACCCATATGGATTGTATTTGTTCTTTTTCAAATTTGTGACCAGTTTACCACATTGTTTGTTCTTTCTTCTCCACTGAAATTCTACTGAAATTCCAAATACTTTAACACATTTGGCAGTTATGTGTTTTATTCATTACTCTAACGTTGTTAATTACTTTAAGATGTCGGTATTGTTTTGGTAATGGTCCCTGGAGGTTGCAGTTATTGATAACCAAAGGATACCAGTGTTTTACCATACCATCACACGAGGTAGACAAGCTTTTTTCAAACTCTTAATCAATCAGGGATATTACCATATTATATTACCATATTATATTACCATATTATATTACCATATCTGAGACCTTATTGTGTAAAACTATCATCCACAACAGAAGTTTATATCATTTCTGATATTTTGTATTCTACTTTTATTCAATTTGATATGTGTAAGAAGGCTATTACTTTCAAATAAATGGTAAAAAAGGGGCTCATGAAAGCGAGTTCATATAGAAATTAGCCAATAGTTCTAACAGGAAACATAATGCAAATATGTGAATACAGTAAGAGAAATAGAGAGCAGGAAAAAAGACAGAAAGCAGACTGGATAATTTCTCAGAAGCAACCCTATTCTTATGTGACATAATGACTCTTATTCTTAGCTCCACCCACACTGCCAGATGTGTGATGATATGTTAATATATGCATATGAACTGTGTACACCTGCAAGTACATATGTGTTTCTACCTCCCTCCATCTGCCCATGAAGTCGACCACATCGCCAGCATCCTGTTCCATTACTGTGTAGATATCAGGCTGTTATTACCAATGTTGATCATCTAACAGGCAAGTAAGAAATACTGTATGTACTTCCTTTTCTCTTCCTGTCTCAAACAAAAACAATTCTGCAGCAATAACAAACTCTGGCA
Organism: Umbra pygmaea; assembly: GCA_016801145.1. NCBI lineage: Eukaryota > Metazoa > Chordata > Actinopteri > Esociformes > Umbridae > Umbra > Umbra pygmaea. Next base: position 27,762 of record JACXGM010000785.1, read on the forward strand.
AAAGAGGTGGTGAAAGATGACAAGCCCAGGGATGTAAACCCCTGTCCCAGGACCTCCGAGTCTGGTCTTCCTCGCAGTATAGCTGCGATGCCGTGGCCATGTGTTCGAGGCCTAGTTGCAGCATACTAAGTGTCCAGGGGTCAAGCAGAGGGCAGAGAAAAACTGATGCCAGCCAGTAGACAGGACGACCTTCTACTCTCTAGTGACCCCTCTGGTAGGTTGGGCTGGTGCAAGTTTATTTACTGCATTTATCTAACCTGGAATGTCAGTTGAAAATAAACTCTCGTTTTTAAAGACCCCGCCAAAAACATTCAGTTTCAAGAGAAAAAGACAACACACAGAACCACATCAAATAATGTAATGAATGAAAATCCAAATAAACACTACAGTATACAGGAAATAAACAATAAACATCAAGCTAGGATAAAAACAGTCAGACACAAAAAGGGTTTAATTGTAAACGTCACTTATGACTCTGACTCATTCAGGGCCCACTCAAAAAACTGCTGGACTGAAGAAAGTGGGGAAACTGTTTGTTCACCAGGCATTTAAACACTTTAGATAAGGCAGGGTTGGAATAGGCCTACTGTATAAGAGTTGGAGTTTAGCTCATGGTTTGTAGTTGATAAGAGTAATGGCAACAGCAGCTTTCAATTTCTCTGGGATACCAGATGTTTGTAATGGGAGGTTTAACAGAAGGCCTGAATAACAAAGGCAGACACAGAACAACAGTCCAGATCATCTAGGGGCCCTGATTATGCAGTTTCTTCCACACCTCTTTTAAAGGGGCAACTTGTACAATTTCGTATGGAACAACATTCGATTTCAGTGACCAGCTTATAAAAGCTGTACAAACTGTATTTTTTTTACATTTAAAAAAACTGAAGAAACTGGGATAATTATTCCCTACATTATGCAGTGCTTATTTTCCCATTTGAACAAGAATTAGAATGAGGTCAAGCACTTCCAATGTGCTTATTATTGGGCACAGGCAAGGAAGTCTATTTTGGTGTAACAATGCACTGCATAGTGTAGGAAATTAATATCTCATATTAATAGCTTTTTCACATTATTTAATTATCAAGACAAACGTTTTTTAACTGGTCACTTAAAGAAAAAGTACCGTAGTTGGGTTGTCACGGTTCAAATTCTACAAATATTTTTTTTTAAACAAATTGGGCAGTGCTTTGAGGTATATCTACAAACGGACGGCAGAGCTGTCAGCAAGAAGCAGGATTTTTGACTGTTAAATCCTCAATGATGTTAGCATTTCCAAAAAATATTTTTTTTCAAATTTTCTATTCTCCAGGTAGGTAGGTGAGATGAATATACAGGTCCTTCTCAAGAAATTAGCATATTGTGATGAAGTTCATTATTTTCCATAATGTAATGATAAAAATTAAACTTTCATATATTTTAGATTCATTGCACACCAACTGAAATATTTCAGTTCATTTATTGTTTTAATACTGATGATTTTGGCATACAGCTCATGAAAATCTCAAAGAATTAGTATATTTCATCTGACCAATAAAATAAGTGTTTGTAATACAAAAAAAAGAAAAAGTCAACCTTTAAATAATTATGTTCAGTTATGCACTCAATACATGGTCGGGAATCCTTTGGCAGAAATGAC
>JACXGM010000785.1:29497-44786 GCA_016801145.1 Umbra pygmaea
TAGCTAGCTGCATTGACCCTGCCCTTGATAAAACACAGTGGACCAACACCAGCAGCTGACATGGCACCCCAGACCATCACTGACTGTGGGTACTTGACACTGGACTTCAGGCATTTTGGCATTTCCTTCTCCCCAGTCTTCCTCCAGACTCTGGCACCTTGCTTTCCGAATGACATGCAAAATTTGTTGTTGTTTTGTTGTGCTGCTTCTTTGTAGCCCTGGTCAGGCGCTTGTGCCGCTGTTTCTGGTTCAAAAGTGGCTTGACCTGGGGAATGCGGCACTTGTAGCCCATTTCCTGCACACGCCTGTGCACGGTGGCTCTGGATGTTTGTACTCCAGACTCAGTCCACTGCTTCCGCAGGTCATCCAAGGTCTGGAATCGGTCCTTCTCCACAATCTTCCTCAGGGTCCGGTCACCTATTGTCGTTGTCGTTGTGCAGCGTTTTTTGCCACACTTTTTCCTTCCCACAGACTTCCCACTGAGGTGCCTTGATACAGCACTCTGGGAACAGCCTTTTTGTTCAGAAATTTCTTTCTGTGTCTTACCCTCTTGCTTGAGGGTGTCAATGATGGCCTTCTGGACAGCAGTCAGATCGGCAGTCTTACCCATGATTGCGGTTTTGAGTAGTGAAACAGGCTGGGAGTTTTTAAAAGCCTCAGGAATCTTTTGCAGGTGTTTAGAGTTAATTAGTTGATTCAGATGATTAGGTTAATAGTTCGTTTACAGACCCTTTTCATGATATGCTAATTCTTTGAGATAGGAATTTTGGGTTTTCATGAGCTGTATGCCAAAATCATCAGTATTAAAACAATAAATGACCTGAAATATTTCAGTGGGTGTGGAATGAATCTAAAATATATGAAAGTTTAATTTCTATCATTACATTATGGAAAATAATGAACTTTATCACAATATGCTAATTTCTTGAAGGACCTGTAGATATAGATATAGATAGATATATATAGATATGTTTTTTATTGTATATATTTTCTACAGTGTTCCAGTGAGGCGGATTCTGGAGTACATATGTCAGATTTATTGACATTTAACACTAATTGGAATTACATTTAATGTAGGTGCTGTTGCAGACACAAGCTAAAACACAGTGATCGCTAGTATTGTTGAATAAAGACTGCAGCGTGGTACATGGTAGACACACCAGTAATAGTTGTATTTTCCAAAAACTTGGGTGGGGTCTGAACAATTAGTCTCAGTTTCTCTTTCTCTCTATTTAATAGCAGACTAACTTTGATGAATGGATAGTTAATTACAGTCAGAGATGGGAATAAATAACTTTTCTGGGTTGGGCTAAGTTCACAACTTTTGGGAAGTTCCTCAGTAATTAAGACACTAATGACCAGGTAAATGAAGTTCTGTAATATATTAGAATATTTCCCATTGTTCCAATTGAAGGTTTTCATTTTTCATAGCTCACTGGTAAGTTATGAACTTCTTTTACCTGGTCAATATGGTTGTACTGAGGAACTTCCCAAAAGTTGTGAACTCAGCCCAACCCAGAAAAGTAATCTATTACTGTATTTATACCCATCTCTGATTACAGTAAGGCCAGTAGTCATTCAGATTCATATTAAATCTGCATATAACTGCTATGCTTTATCTTGGCCAAGTCACCATAGCAAATGAAAACCTGTTCTTCTCATTCAGGCTTACAGTACCTGGTTAAATTCATGTGAAAAATTAACAAATTTTAATGCAGCATGTACATTACTGATATCTTCAGCCTATAAAGTTGCATAGCCAAGGGCCTAGGAACGAGTTTGATATTGGGGGGACACACCATATGTTTTTCAAAAATTGTTCTTTTTATTGGGGCGGACCACACTGCCTGTCTGTAACATTGGGGGGGACATGTCCCCGCCATCCCCCCCTGTTGCTACGCCCTTGTGCATAGCCAAAATTGGGTCTAGGTCCAAAGTGAACCTTAGTTAATGTTTGTGTCTCCAACATGAGGCAAATATTGGAGCAGAGTGATTCTTGGCTGTTTCATGGGCAGAAATTCGAAACAGGAAGCTGTAGTCACATTCTCTACAACCACATACGTCTCAGGGTCATTCTTAGGTCTCATCCAGTGTATTCAATGTGTGAACAGTCCTGTATATCATTGTAGTTTGATGATCCGTGTAAATAAGCCTGTTCCCCAATAGTAATGACATATACAGACATCTTTAAAGAAGGTCATCTGGAAATCGGGTTAGTTTTTTGTGGATTTGGTATGGATTTAACATCAAAGAGATGTATGAGCTAATTGGCTCAGGCACAAGTCCTGTTTAGCCCTTGTTCTAACATACACCCTTCATAATTTCCATATTTTGACTTTACCCAAAAAGTCTGAACTAAACAAAAAAAAGCATTTTGTGATCAGATTGTGATCACATCTGCCTGAGCACTTATGTGGGTAACCAGGGAGATGTTGTAACTGGACATTCCATTTACTCATCATTACATTATCTCTACAAATCACTAACGGTAGTCACCATTGTCATCAAGGGGTCTTAAATATTATTTAGAAAGACAATCTGTAAGACCGGGTTAGGTAATTAAAATGCAGATGCATGGAAAGGACACCATCTAAGAGTCTAATTCATTTCATTTTCTGGTAATTCAGTGTTTTGTTTTGGTCATTTCAACTGAAAAGACATTCTCTTTGCACACTTGCACTGGTTGCAAATGTTAAATATACAGTTCTCTGCAATATTCTTAGGCACCTGTACAAAAAACAGAAGATGCTTTTAAAAATATAGAAATTAAAGTTTCTAAATGTAAAACATACGTATACTGTTAACAGCAGAAAAGAGTGAAAAACTAAAATAACTACACAAAAATGTCACAGGTCACACCTTCACCTTTTAGTTTGACTGTCCATCAACCAGTTTAATTTCTTCTACACCCATTTCGATTTCAGTTAATCAGGTTGGTTCTATCAGTGCATTATGCCATTAGCCATTAGCATACCTGTTTGTTATCATTGTGTCAACATGCATTGGCTGATATACCTAAAAGTTAATGCAGTCTATATCAGAATGTTACTTTAACAAAAGTATAAATAATTCTCTCTAGCATGGCATTTTGTCAAATGAGAGTTGGGAAATGCATACATTGCCCTTTACTATTGAAACACTTAAGCAGAACACAAAAACTGAATCATTACAACTATAGTAGATTTGAGTCAAACTGTATCTAGGGTGCCTAAGTACTTTTGCACAGTACTGTATTTAATACAATAATGTGAAGTTTTGACCATGAACATGTTATTTACTATTTAATTAATATGACTATTAACAGCTGGGAGTGTGCGTGAGCATTCCTTTCACTTATGTCCTAATTTGTTTCAGGCGTGCGAACAGATTATCTTGTTTAAAAGAATTTCAACTGGAAAACCCTGATAAGTAACTCTCCTAATCTCTGTGAAAGTGTTGATCAAACAGCCTGAACTCAACCACTCCTGAGGAGAGCAGAACTAAAAGGTGAACAGGGAGCATATGTCCTAAACCAATCCGTCCGTCATAGGGAGGTCTGTGGATGATGAATTTACCAAAACTCTGCCTCACCGTCTCTACACAAACAGCTGCAGCTATATACTGGCTTTGATTTTTAAATGTATATTTAAAAAAACAAATCATTGAAGATTTGGTGAAAGATGAGTGTTTGACAGAAAAAGGAAGAGGGATGAAAGAGGAAATGCAAAGGTTTTACTCACTTTTTCCACATTTTGTTATGTTACACCCTGAGAAGTGTGTTTGAAATCTTAGCAAATTTATTAAAAATAAAAAAGCACAAGTATGCACAGCCTCTGCTCAATTCTTTGTTGAAGCACCTTTGGCAGCAATCACAGCCTCAAGTCTTTTTGAGTAAGATGCTACAAGCTTGGCGCACGTATTTTCGGGCAGTTTCTCCCATTCTTCTTTGCAGGACCTCTTAAGCTCCATCAGGTTGGATGGGGAGCGTTGTTGCACAGCCATTTTCAGATCTCTCCAGAGATGTTCAATCTGGTTCAAGTCTGGGCTCTGGCTGGGCCACTCAAGGACATTCAAAGAGTTGTTCTGTAGCCAGTCTGGGGCAGGTTTTCAGCAAGGGTATCTATGTAAATTGCAGCATTCATCTTTCCCTAGATCCTGACTAGTCTCCCAGTTCCTGCCGCTGAAAAACATGCCCACAGCATGATGCTGCCACCACCATGCTTCATTGTAGGGATGGTATTAGCCAGGTGATGAGCGGTGCCTGGTTTCCTCCAGACATTCAGGCCATACAGTTCAATCTTTGTTTCATCAGACTAGAGAATTTTGTTTCTCATAGTCTGAGAGTTCTTCCTTTTGGCAAACTCCAGGTGAGCTCTCTTGCTTTTTACTGAGGAGTTGCTTCTGTCTGCCCACTACCATACAGGCCTGATTGGTGGAGCGCTGCAGAGATGGTTGTTCGCTGGAGCTCTGTCAGAGTAACCATCAGGTTCATGGTCACCTCCCTGACTAAGGCCCTTCTCCCCCAATCGCTCAGTTTGGTTGGGCAGCTAGCTCTAGGAAGAGTCCTAGTGGTTCCAAACTTCTTCCATTTACAGATGATGGAGGCCACTGTGCTCATTGGCACCTTCAATGCTGCAGATATTTTTCTGTACCCTTCCCAAGATCTGTGCCTCAATACCATCCGGTCTACAGACAATTCCTTGGACTTCATGGCTTGGTTTGTGCTATGACACGCACTGTTAACTGTGGGACTTTATATACACAGGTGTGTGCCTTTGCAAATCATGTCCAATCAACTGCATTTACCACAGGTGGACTCCTGTCAGGTTGTGGAAACATCGCAAGGATGATCAGTGGAAACATGATCCACCTGAGCTCAATTTTGATTGTCATGGCAAAGGCTGTGATGTTATGTACATTTTTTTAATTTGCTATGATTTCGAACACACTTCTTAGACATTATGATTATGGGGTATTGTTTGTAGAAATTTGAGGGAAATAATGAATTTAATCAATTTTGGAATAATGGTAACATACCAAAATGTGGAAAAAGTGAAGCGCTGTGAATACAACCTGGATACACTATATATCAGGGGTAGGAAACTCCGGTCCTGGAGGGCCGAAACACTTCAGATTTTTTATTTTACCTACTAGTTAATTGCAATTACCTGCTTTCCCAGGTATAAACCAGTCCCTTATTAGAAAGAGAAACCAAAAATCAGAAGTGTTTCGGCCCTCCAGGACCGGAGTTGCCTACCCCTGCTATATATCCTCCTGGAAGATTTCTCCTCTGGAGACAGTGGTTGTGTCCAACACATGCTGGCTGTACCTCAGCTACATCTATCACACTCATCCTATGTTTTGTGACTTTGGGCTACAGCATGCAGTTCGATGTGAGTAATCATTTTAATTCATTATACAAACTTGATAGGCTCTAGCAAATCCAACGCATAACAATAACCATGACCATGTGTTTTACTTGCTGTGATGAAAGTGAAAGTGTGATTGTGTATTGACAGGTTAGGGAGAACAACGGACATCCTCTCATCCTTGGCTCATGACTACAAACATCTGGCTCAACGAGTTCAATCAAAGTGCACAAAAAATTTAGGCTGAATCTCAATATGCATACTACATGCTGAATGTACGTACTGTGCAGGTGTTGGTAAAGTACGTACTATTAAGAATATAGTAAGCGAGTATGCTAGCATTGGGATATACTAACACGTCATAACATTGCATATAAAATTAGACTACTTCCACAAGCGATGAAGCTCGTGAAGTTTGAACATTAAACATTTGGCACAACCTGTTCGTATTTCATTTAAACTTTAATAATATTGCTACAATAACAAAAAACTCATGAAATTACACGTTTGTTATTACCTAATTTTTGGATACTTACATTTAATCACTGCCAAAGAAGTACCAGCTTTGGGAAACCCCTCCTATTCTGTGTTGCAAATGATATATCAGGCCAAAAAGCATGCAGGGTTACATACTTAGAAAATCCCCCGGAAATAGTAGACCATCCGGGGACTACTGACATACTATATTTGCGTACTATGGTTTGGGACATACTAATCGTAGTTTGGCGTACTATATAGTATGCATACTATGCATATTGAGACGCAGCCATACTCTTTCCCCAAAGTGCACACCCCTTCACAATATGAGAAAACATGTATTGGGCTGCAACTCGAATAAGATCACTACCCATCTGAGGGCAAAAAATACAACACTAGATGAAAGTAACTAATGCAATAGTTAAAACTGGTATTGTCTTGGAAACCAAATTCACCCAATATTCACATTGTGAATTAATGCTATGCTGACAGTAAATACAACATTTATATTAAACAAAGGAATTAGATTCCTACCGTTTTCATTGGTACTAATTAATATTCCTCATCTTCGTAAACATAAATGGTGGCTAATATCTGAGACTACAGAATCTGCTCCATAGTGCTGATACATTTTAGTCATTTATCAGATGGTGTTAGCCACTGTGAGTTATGGAACCCGCAACCTTCCGACTACAAGTCTGAGTGTATGTTCCCATATTTTGTTTGTGCAACTCACAAAAACGACTTCATTGGTTAAAATATGTTCCACATCAGACATCGCAAAGACAACTGCTTTGCAGATGTAAGCTGAAGTAAATTAATTGTGACACCATTTAATATAGCAACAACTGAAGAAACAGACTACACAGTGAAATCCTTACTTCATCTGGTGTCCAGAAAAAGCCCAGAGACCCCAGAATAATAATCATGTACTGAGGTCATTAGTAGATTTGAGCAAATTAAGTTGTAAAAACTGTAGGTATTATACATTTGAGTATCTTTCCCCATTTTTACCATCATATCATCCATCCAATGTACATCTTGAATTGTGATGAATGGCAATGAAAGATACATCATGCAAAAAAAAATGGTTGCGTCTTATAAAAAAAGTGTAGTTTTGTAGTAAAATGTGGAAACCTATTTCATCGGCCTGTCTGGCAGTATGTGTAAAATAATCCAGTTGACTTCTGGTGGAATGACCTCAAAATATATAATAATAAATAAAAGATAAAATAAACAGGAATTTTAATTCATTTGAAAGAGAAAGTATTAACAGATGTAATTTAAAAAGACTGACTTTCTTTAATCAAACCTGTAAACTCTCACAGGGCATTATGAAATAAAACAGACAAAATAGAAATTTTCATAAATTGAAATTTGGCTCATGTTTAAAACAACCCAACCTGCATACATTCAAACACACTTTGTATAGTACATAAACAATGTGCTTACAAATCACTGAGCTTTTTTGAATTAATATAAGTATATGGCACAAACTACCTACAGCAGGTGACACAATTACATGGTCAAACATTGAGGTGGATCCCGAAGCTGTTAACAACAAATGACAAAAGCTAGGAATATTATAATTCATCAATTGTTCTTAATCCAGTTGAACAATTGACTTGTGGTATTTAATGAAAGTTCTTTAATGGAAGAAATATAGATGTGATTAGGATGTCGTTGTGTTTCCTGTTTAGTCATCATAGACTTGATCAGAGATGGGCGTAAATACTGTAATAGATTACTTTTCTGGGTTGTGCTGAGTTCACAACTTTTGGGAAGTTCCTCAGTAAGACACTAATGATCAAGTAAAAGAGGTTCTATAATTTTAAAATGTTTCATATTGCTTCAATTGAAGGTTTAATTTTTCATAGATCACCGGTAAGTTATTAACTTATTTTACCTGGTCATTAGTGTCTTATTGAGGAACTTCCCAAAAGTTGTGAACTCAGCCCAACCCAGAAAAGTAATCTATTACAGTATTTATGCCCATCTTTGGACTTGATAAACTACTTTAATGGCATTCACTTTATAAAACAACAGAAACGTTGGTGTGGATAGTGAGGATACTAAACAAACTGAAAACAGCCACACAATTCAACAGCCTGTGGTTGATTTGGTAAAGATGTGCAATAATAAACACAGGAGTGACATCTCAGTAAGACAACTGACAACCACACTGTACAACAGAGCAGTTGTTTTTACCCAGACATGCTAAAAACATGTCCTAAGATGGGCAGGCGATTTTACACAGGCTGCGACACATTCAGATCCGTTTGTCCAAGCTTCTATCAATTTGACTGTCATTTGATTGTATCACACTACTAATAAAACATCTTAGGTTCTGCAGTATTCAGGATTCGTAGCGGGTCAGTATCGATCATATTGTCCTTGTGATTTCCCCGGCGGTGTAAAATCCACTTACAGACTGCCGGAGATCTCTGAAGGCAGACTGGTACATAGTCTCACCAGGAAGCTAAAGCACACAGGTCCAGCTGATCAGAACCAAGATGTGGACTGAGACATGACTGTAAATGTTTGTCCTTAGTGGTAGTGAAGTCGTACATAGCAGTTGTGAGGCATGGTTTCAACTTGAAAATGCTGATTGACTTATGCAAACAACGTGCATAACCATAGCATAGCAGCCTTAACAGAAACACCTGTTTCAACCTCCAGTTTTTTTAGAGGGAAATGTAAGATAATGATGACTGTATCTTGAAAACACAGTTTCAAATTCCTAGGAACCACAAACGAAACAGATATAATTATACATTATTATTATTATTATTATTATTATTTAACTCTAGATAATGATTATTATCAAGGCAATGTCCTTAGAAGATGACATCAGAAGTCAACATGTGAGAAAGATCAGCATTTTGAAAAACATTGGAGATCAGGAACGATAGACGAGTTTCTCTTTAATGGTCCCCCAAAATGATCAGTCAGTCTGTCCGTCCGTGCGTACTTATGCTAGTCAACCATGTGTCGACATTGACAAAATTACACTGATTGATATACGTTTTACTTGTTGTGTTTTTGTGCCCAAGGGGAAACAAATTATTTACTGCCTTTTTACCAGTGGAAGAGGATTTCAAGTGGAATGGACTTCTGCCAGTTGTGTGGCAAATTCCAACATCCAATTTTTCTGTGTTTTGATTGGTTCTTTCACACCTAAAAACACACAGAGATAAAAAAAGTCATTTTTATGATAATAAAGTCACTTGATGTAGAAAATGTTGATGTAGAAATCTGTGGACAGCATTTTGACTGCGAGAATTTGTATTCCTGACAAAGGTGAGTAAAAAATAATAAAGATGTCAAAATGGATCCCAAAAAGAAATGTATCAGAAAAAATTGCACGTACAGAGACCACTGCCAAAAAAAGTTCTCTGGTTTTACCATGTTTGGGTAAAATATTTGTTAGTTTTATTCCATAAACTACTGACAACATTTCAACATTCAGTGCATTTATTTGCAGAAAATGACAACTGGTCAAAATAACAAAAAATATGCAGTGTTGTCAGACTTTAACTAATGCGGAATAATAAGAAAATAATTTAATATTCATTTTTAAAACAACACAATACTAATGTGTTAACTTAGGAACAGTTAAGAAATCAATATTTGGTGGAACAATAATAATTGTGTGGAATAATTATAAATATATAATAAGACTATCTACAAAACCTTATAGGTAAGCATCCCTTATAATAAATAAGACCATGTACAATATCTATAGTCATGTTTTCGTTACAGGCAAGCCCAACTAATAATTGGTTTTCATGTGTCTTGGCACGCTCTCCACCAATCTTTAACATTGAGGTTGGATGACTTTATGCCACTCCTGCCGAAAACATTATAGCAGCTGGGCTTTGTTTGATGGTTTTTGACCATGCCTCTTACTCCTGATTATGTTCCAAAGGTTTTCAATGGGGTTGATTTAAGAAATATTTTCTGTGATCTCTTAATTTTCTCCAGAGCTGTATTTATGATGTCATAATATTATATTTGTGCTAGTTGGCCTATAACAAAACTAATTTTCTTTCCCTCCATTATGTCCTTTTTAACTAAGACAATTTACATTACATGCAGCACTTATTTCAGTTTACTTCAGGTCAGCCTTTTTTGGAAGATTGATACATGACACATTGCACTGACCACTAAACACTACGATAACATTGTATATTAAGGTCTCTAATACTAACATGCAAATCCAACGTTTGCATCCCTTTCAGGCAGATGGAATACATTGAGGAATCAGATTGGGAGTTTTGTATCCAATAACATTAGGAAAGCCTTGGGTTCAAACATATTCACAGACACAGGAAGTCAACAAACTCCTACAACTCTCTCATTGGAAACCTAATAATGTAGAATATGAATAAGATGATGCCTATACTGAACTGAGTGAAGGCCCCCCAGTCTATAACTTCTCCCATTCATAATATTAGTAGGAGAAAGTCAAAAACATTACAGTCAAATTATAAAGCTGGTAATTTTGTCTTGTACTGACAGAAATATTATATATTAAGCTGATTTTTCCACTGCTATACCTACACCAGAGCAATATTTATACCAAAGTACAACATAAATGTCTACAGCATGATTTTTGAAAATACAGTGCAACCGGAAAGTATTCACAGTGCTACACTTTTTCCAATTTGTTATGTTACACCCTTATTCCGAAATGGATTAAATTTATTATTTCCACTTCTGAATTCTACAAACAATACCCCCCCATAATGACAATGTGAAAGAAGTGTGTTTGAAATCCTAGCAAATTTTTTAAAAATAAAAGGACTCCCACATCATGAAAAACAATATTTTTTTTCTGGTCTGATTGAACTCTATGGCCTGAATGGCAAGCATGTCTGGAGGAAACCAGGCCCCGCTCATCACCTGGTCAATACCATCCCTACAGTGAAGCATGGGGGCATGTTTTTCAGTGGCTGGAACTGGGAGACTAGTCAGGATCGAGGGAAAGATGAATGCAGCAATGTACAGAGACATCCTTGCTAAAAACCTGTTCCAGAGCGCTCTGGACCTCGCGCTGGGGCGAAGGTTCATCTTCCAACAGGACAACGACCCTAAGCACACAGCCAAGATAACGAAGGAGTGGCTACAGGACAATTGTGTGAATGTCCTTGAGTGGCCCAGCCAGAGCCCAGATTTGAACCAGATTGAACATCTCTGGAGAGATCTGAAAATGAATGTGCACCGATGCTCCCCATCCAACCTGATGGAGCTTGAGAGGTCCTGCAAAGAAGAATGGGAGAAACTGCCCAAAAATAGGTATGCCAAGCTTGTAGCATCTTACTCAAAAGGACCTAAAGCTGTAATTGCTGCCAAAGGTGCTTCAACAAAGTATTGAGCAGAGGCTGTGAATACTTATGTACATGTGCTTTTTCAATTTAAGATTTTAATAAATTTGCTAAGATTTCAAACACACTACTTTCACATTGTCATTACGGGGTATTGTTTGTAGAGTTTTGAGGGAAATAATGAATTTCATCCATTTCGGAATAAGGGTGTAACATAAAATGTGGAAATACTGAAGCACTGTGATAATTTAGCACCAAACTTTGAAATCAGTCTACATAAAAATGTCCTCCTCAGAGATTAATGACTTTTTAGGAAAGAGTGGGATTTATCAGTCTAAATTCTGACTGGTTTACCTGGTCTGCCTTAGATGCTTTAGATATATTCTAAGGTATATACATAGGTTAGTGCTGTTTTCACTGCTTTATTCATTGCTACACGAGGTAAAAGACTATTTTAAGTGGGCTCATTTCATGGTATTTTTGTGATGTATATCCAGAAATAATAATAGCGGTTTACAGTTTTAAATCTAATTTAGTATAACAAATGGTGCCAACTGCCATCACCATTAAGTTCTTAAGACTTTGGGTTTCCAAAATGGTATTTACAGATCCGTTTGTTGGCTACTTTTCATTTGGCATCTTGTACCCTCCTACAACTCGCCTCCTGAACTGAACTCCCTGGTCATCCACCCCCCTTACCTCACCCTTGAGTGGAAGAAATGACAAGACTCCAACACCATCCATAAATAATTATATGAATCTTCCCCTCTTAACATTGTTAGACATCTCCTCATTTGTCTATTTGACAACATAACATTCTGTGACTGTTTAGTCTAAATGCACACCCTTAGGTGTGTTTCTAGGGCATATCCTGTCCTGTCCTGTGTGAAAGAATGGAAAAAGCCTTATCCTATTCTATATTGCATTTTACACATAAATGCTTAGTTACTTATACTTATAATAAGTCACAATCTCCACTAAACAAATGAGTAGTGTTAAAAAAATTTTGAACCTACAGTCTTTGCACTATTCGAGGTCTGACAACACTACAGTACATCATTTTTGTTAATTGAATTAGTGGTAATTTTCTGCAAATAAATGCTCTGAATGACAATATATTTATATTTTGAATTTTTTAGAAATTTTGTCAATAGTTTATGGAATAAAATCTTACTTTTATCCTAACACATAACTACCAATATTAAAACCAGATACACTGTTTTTGCTGTGGTCTCTTAAGAAGTTCCAGAGCTGTATTTTAATTACATTTACTGATTTTTTTGACAAGGACACAGAGTAGTGAACAAGAAAATTTGAATTGTTCTGTGTTATTTAACGGTTTTATCACTGCGACAGGCTCACCGATTACTGCTCCAACACCACTATCAATTTAGCGGGAGCATTATGTCAGCTAAATTTCATCATTAACTACACACCAAGAAGTGCTCAGTTAGCACAATTGATTTTATTTAACAAAACCCATTTTTCTTATGACTTTCCTTAAACAGGAAAATGCTAAATAAGATGCATAATCCCTTTTTCAAGAGTGTCCTGGTCAAAACAAGACAGCAGCAATGTCTTTACAGACAGCATAAAAAACATACTGTAAGTACAACATAAGATTACATGATTAGTCAACACAGGGGTTGACATTTATTTTAGTGGTGGTCTGTTATTTTACATGTCCGATAGCAAAACTACTTGTGCAAAGCAGAAGTTTCAATTGAGATTAAAATTTTTCTGTAATTCCGAGCAAGCAATACTTATCTCCCCTTGTGTCACATCGAAACCAGGGAATTTAACAGTACATTTTAATTTGTATTCGAGGAGGGACTTTTGTGAAGGCACCAAGGCAATTGGCCAGGGAATTTAGGCCATCTAGAAGAAATAGCCAACTCAATTGCTTGTAAAAACATAAATTCATTGCATTAAATGTGAAGTGCCATCACATTGACAACATGGCCTAAAACTAACATTTTGATCATACTCTGGCAGGTTGATAAATAATAATCTACCAGTCACTCAGATTATTTAACGATATGTTTGACAAAAGTTTCTGAAATAATGTATGTATTCCTTGTTAGAAATAACATTGTATACTACAACGCTTCTATGTGATGTATCGCCTCTCTTTCTGACACTCACTCATTTAATTCCAGCCACCGGCATCGCACGCATTTCATTGTATTATCCAGCTATTAAACGTCAGAAACACTAAAAAATCACTATGGTACACTATTACTATGCAATAAATAACACTTTGTATGTGCTTATATTTTAGACAACTTTTTTTGTTTAATTGTTAACAACGAATGAGCACTTGCACTGTGCAAATAGAGCTGTGTCAGTAACAAGAAGAGTGCACAATCTGCTAACATTAGCTAGCCATCTAATTTCAAAGAGCATAGTGTTTAAAAAAGTAAAAATCGAGGGCACACATCACACACACACACCAATTTCATGGCAAAAAAGACATCACAAGTCATGTGTATTAAATCAAATTGTCAATCCCTGCAACATCATAAAAAACACATTAAGAACATTTACAGGTAGGTCACAAATGAAGGAACGATTCGCCTAAAATCAGGTGGTGGGTCACAAACGACTTAGGTTATAATTTATTTTGTACATTTTTGAAGAAAATTTGACGTTAACCAATAGTGTGACTGATTCATGTATGGTTGGGGATCTAATAAAAATCCTTATTAAATTCGGTTTTTGTTATTAGAGCATAGTCATTTATTTCAAGAAACACAACTAAGTCTAGTAATAAAATTCTAATCAATTACACATGAAAGTGTTTATAAATGCTTTCTGAAGCAAGGCACTGTCTAGAATGAAATAGATACATATCGAATCACAGTAGAGATTTTTTATTCTGAGGTCCTTGGCAAATCCCAATTCTAATGCGTGTGTGTGTGTGTGTGTGTGTGTGTGTGTGTGTGTGTGTGTGGTTAACAAGGTTAGCAAAGGAGTGGCATACATCAGATCTCACCCGTGTGTCATAATCCAGGACAAAAGGGGGGATGTCAATCTGTTCAGGACGTATACAGGTGAAGAGCTGCCGTAGAGTCTCTATCTGATGGACCTTCTCCTTCAACCCTGACACATTGAATGTAGTGAAGAACCAGGTAGACACCTGACACACACAGCCAGATAATAAATACACTAGATTAGTTGCGTAAGTAAATATTGATAAGACTGAACAGGTCAAAAACATGTATTAATACATAAACATGTATTACAAAAACATGTAACATAATATTAAAACATATTCCCAGTCTTCGAATTACAGCTTTCTACACTGAAAGCACTTTGTTGGTCACCCAGGTTGAGGAACCTGCCCTAAAGGTTCAACGGTTGCTAATTTCTCAGACACGGATGCATTGTGATAGAATGTGTTCCAACTCAAATTCACTTTGACTGAATAAGGCCATAGGACTTCTACACTGTAATATGTATGCACATGTGGGCTCAAGTTGCTCATTCAAAGCATTTAAACACACTTACAGCACTTATTCTAATGATCCCACTGCAATGCCTGGCTGCTCTCTCATATCTACCTGGGAGTTCTTTTACTTTGAGTTCATTGACACTTTAAATTTGCCAATTTATGTTTGTAGGCCTTCTCTCATTAATAGTTCTGAATCCTCTCCGTAATCAAAGTTAAAGGTTAGATCGAAGTTAAAAGTCAGAATATGTTAACCTTTCAGGAAGGCTCACAGCTAAAACACGCACTGGCCAAACTAGAATTGTAATGGGGTTATGTGTCTGCATATCCTAACAACGCATTGTAGACACAGAAGTATATTTATATACATATGACAACATAATTTTCTGAGAAGTAACAAGTGCACTTTTAGTCTTTACCTTGGAACGAAATGTTGGGTGAACAAAGTAAAATGCCCTCAAGTTATTCTTAAACCTGTAATACAAAACAAAGAATATATTCACTGACATATCACTGTTACCTTGAAGGTTAAAAAGGTATAATTATGACTTATTATGTGCATTTTTACAAAACCTCCATGAATTAAATGTACAAGTTCTTAACCCATTAATGTCTTTGCTGCAAAAAAAACATTGTGTGCTCAACCAAATGGTTGAGTCAAACATTAAAGGGTTAATGTAAAGGGA
>JACXGM010000785.1:44886-64423 GCA_016801145.1 Umbra pygmaea
GCACTAGCCCTCTACATGCACTAGCCCTCTACATGCACTAGCCCTCTACATGCACTAGCCCTCTACATGCACTAGCCCTCTACATGCACTAGCCCTCTACATGCAAGGAGAAAACAGTACACCTACATATGTAATTACATGATTTTAGTCACACTTAATTTTATGTGAAACTAACCCATAATCTCTTGGAGGTTGGTAAGTGTTGACAATAACTACTTGTGTCAGTACAGGTTTACACGGCACTTCAGAAAATCTTCAAACTATTGACCATGACGTTTCGTCAGCGCTGAGTAAACTCTAGAAGACACCACCTATATGTGGAGAACGTCTCCATGAGCCAATGTCTAACCCGTCGTTTTCATGGTGGCGCGGCCTCACACTCAACTTCCTAGTGAGACAAGTTCTCGAGTCTGTCTCTTCTTGGTATAAGTGTATGATAGTTATTTCCAAAGCATTCCAAGAGCCAACTCTTAAGTGCTCCGTTCTCAACAAATCTGTTATTTCCTGACATATCAGGCCCAATTTATTGGTCTAGAGCTGCAGTGGGTGGCTGGGAATGCAGGTGTTCAGACAAGATACGGAACAACAGTTTCTCTAATGGGCCTTAATTGTTTCATCACAACTCTTGAGAAAACAAGTCAGCAGGGCCATGAGTTAAAAAACCATGTGTCAAAGGGTATATTCTGATTAGTGTGATGATATGGGATCATCATAATGGTTTGGTGGTAACTCAGCTAATGCACTACAACTGTTCAGAGGAACACTAGGTAAACCACCCAACAAGTACATTCAAAAATGTACATTTTCAATGACTAAAAAGAGCAGTTTCAAAGACTACAATCTCTAATTGCTCACGAAAGAGGAAGTTGTGTCCGAAAAATGACAGCAAACACTCGCATTACTTCTCTCAGAATGACTGGTAGAAACTGACCACTACTGAAGACGTAGAGAATATGTAAAGTGAAGTGGTGTCATCTTATCTGTGTCTGTGGCATTGAGGGTGAGACTAAGTCTGGGTTTCGTTTGCAGGATCAGGGTTTATTGCTCACCCTTGGTGCGATGGTGGAAGTAGATTGAGAAAACATGTTTAGCGGTTGGCCTCATCTAAGACTCGATTACAGGGCGATTTAACTCGGGTCCTGCTGCTAAACACCACTTCTGTTTTTCATCCACTGGCTCCAATTAGGGTTTAACTGAGTAACTACCAGGTAGAAACAAAACATGTTCAATCCTTTAGGACCAAAGTTGGATAGTCCTGTACTTTTAGAATGTACGAAGTGAAAAGATTAACGAAATAATAAAGCCAGGTGTCATGCAATGTCACTTTCTTTAATTGCACAAAAAGTCATTCATGGCCAAGTGTTTTCTGCAACAAGCGTCTAGTTGGGTGAAGGTTAAGAAGTTGGACAGAAACGCAAAGGTTTCCATAATGTTAGCGTCTCTGACTTTGGGTGCGTCCCTGCTACTACATCGACCTTTGGGAAACTTCAACCAGCTGTTGTAAGCTACTCCAACACAGCCTCCAGGTTTCCAACACACACAAAAGCTATCTCGTTTAATCTGAGTAATGTCTCCTTGGCCTCAGTTGTTTGTAGTTGTCTATACAGCCTTCAGTTAATCTCTCAACTGCTTCCTTGTGTCTGAATGTAGATGTGTCTTACTTGGCATCTACGATCTCGTAGAGCTTCTTGAGAAATTCAGAGTCCAGATGGTTTTGTTCCGCAGTCAGAGTGTGGAAGTAAACCATCACATACTCTTTGACTGTGATATGATCCATGACGTGGATGAAGTACAACAGGGCCTGCCGGACAGACAGACGCATAGAGGAGTGGTCAACGCTTGCTCACACAGCAACCAAATTCAGGCTTATCTATTGAACCACTGAAACGACTTGTCATGCTTCTTTCAAATTAAGTCTGGTACCTTTTCCATGTCGATGAGGTTGACGGGAATATTTCTGCCCACAAGAACCATCACTGTCCTGCCATATATGTCAACTCCTGTCAAGAAGAACACACATACACACACAATTCTAATAAAAAGTATCCCTGACTGCTCCAGTACCCTGCAGTATTACACTGCCTCCTAGAGGACATTTCGGACAACTACACTAACTGAAAAGAAGCAACATGCTTTAATTCGGCTACAGTATAGATACTTGGCTAAATCAAATACCTAAACTGAACAAATGGAGGAGTGTAGGAGAATGAGGCAAAAGAACAACAGATAGATCTAATAATAAATAACAGGAGGAGAATGAGAGTGAAAGATCAGTGTCCTGCTATAACCACAGAGGCTGTTTCATTTTTGGTCTTTTTTAGTCCTGAAAGCGAAAAATGAAAGAACAGATTACCAAACCCCCGATACTCTATTCGGTGAACAGGAAAACAAATTTCTGTCCCCAACCCACAAGACACACACACACGCACGCACACGCACACACACGCACGCACGCACACACACTTACCAGTTTGATATAAAGCTTTTAATGCTGCTATATTAGACAAGTCCTCTGCTCTGGCACGACATAACCAGCGGTTATAGCTGAAATGAGACGAGAAGTTATAACACATTGTGTGAACATGACGTAGTGCATGTTCGTTTAAACCATGGCATACACTGCATGGGTAGGAATGTGCACGTTGTCCAACTGACTTCCTCTGATGTTGCTTCTGCATGGTAGCGTCAGACAGCTGGCCCTGAAGGATGAGCTTGCGTTGTTTGTCC
Organism: Umbra pygmaea; assembly: GCA_016801145.1. NCBI lineage: Eukaryota > Metazoa > Chordata > Actinopteri > Esociformes > Umbridae > Umbra > Umbra pygmaea. Next base: position 47,614 of record JACXGM010000785.1, read on the forward strand.
ACGTCACCCTCCATCCGAGCAAATGCATGAGTGCCCACCCGGCCCAGGTGTGACTCCAGTGTCTCCTCTTCAGACTCGTCTACACAGCACAAGCATGATTATATAATATTATTATTTTGAATACAGTTTGGGTCAATATTATTGGCACTCTTCAATATTTTGCATTTCATATACATTATCTTCATAAATATTCGGAAAGTACCTACTTTGTTATTTGAATATTAATGTAATTGATCTTCAATGGTATTCAACAAAAGAAGATGTAGTGATTTCACAGACTCATAACCTAGATAGCAATATGATTACCATTTCCTAATATTTGGTTGCACAAACCTTATCATCTATGACAGCCTTAAAACACATCTTGTAGCAGGCTAGAATAGAAGCGTCTTGAAACAGTCTGCTTGTAGTTTCTCACACTCTTTAATTGCATTTGACTCAAGCACTTGAATGTTGGCAGGATTAATTTTCCCAATGGCAGGTTTGAACTCTTTCCAAAGATTGGATTGAGATAAGGACTCATGGCCAGTTAAAAGCAGACCATTTTCTCCCTCTTTAACAATTCTGGAAGTTTGATTTGGATCTATGTCCTCCTGGAAGACATTTGACCTATATCAACCACATTCTGACAATGGGTTGCCATAATCGTGTAATGTCAGTTTTTCAATTTTTATAAATTTTCCTCATTTCTATTTCTAATTATTATTGTTTTATCTTGTGGTGTAGCAAACTCATTAGTGTAAATAGACCAAAGTTGTTTCCTACACACTTTTTGTGTAGATACCGGTATCGAACACAATGATCCTACAACCCAGCCTATAATGTTGGCCAGATCTGTGTATTTTATAATTTAACAACAACATAAAGTATACACAAATATAAAGCATGAAATTTAACATTCACTGGTTTTGAATCTAAGCTGGTGTCTCTGTTGTGTGTGACTAGAGCATGGACTGTCTAAATCCCACGGAAAGCTCCAGAATCGCACAGCCCCTCCCGATCATGCAGTGAGTGTGTGAACTGCAGTGTTTGTTGTCATTGTTTTTAGCAGTGCACCTGACAGCATGGCCGACTGCTGCCGAGTGGAAAGGATGACCCAACAGAGAGATGCGGTCCATTTAACAATTGAGACTGCGGCTAATGCCTTCCACTCTGCTCTAAGATCCATCACCCGGTCCGTCTGTGAAACAGTATGTTCCACCACTGTCCGAGGCTATGACAGAGATGTTCCACCACTGTCCGAGGCTATGACAGAGATGTTCCACCACTGTCCGAGGCTATGACAGAGATGTTCCACTGCCTCAACTATGACATGTCGTCCTGCATTCTGTCCCCACATCCACTGAGTGAGTCTTTGTGGAGACAGATAAAGTGGTTTAACTAGACAGAACTAGCCAGGCCTGTGCTGATAACAGTCCAGAAATACATCTGGTGCTTAGAGATGATGACGACAGGGGTTCTATTATGACAATGTACTTATTAAATGTTTCACCGAAATGGAATGGAGGTTGTTGCTATGGTTACTATAATGACACACATGACACAATACCACTCAGATTCTTGCTCCTAGGGGGTTGTGGGAATTCTATTCTTACCTTCCAGACTGCCTGGTTTCTCAGCAATGCGAATCTGTCTCTCCGGAACTACAGGCTCGCCCTCTGAGTTCCCGATGTCAGCAGGGATTAGGGGCAGGCTAACACGCTCCTCTGCCTCGGAACGAGGGTAGTAGAGAGGCAACAGCTTCCTGTATGTGGGCTGAAGAGGAAATAAGAACACCCTTACACGCAACCGCAGGTTTTTTAAAAGTAAAAGGTGGTCTGTTTTGTTAGCCCGATTACGTTTTTTGCCTTTAACTGTTAATGACCTAAACTGGAAACCAATAATTTTGTTATTATATTAAATGTTTATGTTCTTTATTAGTAAAAGTTATTGCATAAATCACAATAAAACTTGGAATTCTAAAGGCGTCAGAGGGCTCAGTGGTTAGGGAGTCAGACTTGTAGTCGGAAGGTTGCCGGTTGGAATCCCGACGTGTTACCGTTAGAATAATCCAGTACAAATATGTGCATGTAAACCTAGGATGTGTCCATATTACAAGAACTGATGACTGCGCAGAAGAGAAGAAAAGAAGAACAAACCTCTTCCATGTCGGTCACAGCAAACACCACTGTCTCTATGTTCTCTCCATGGTTCTCCAGGAACCGGCGGACTGTTCCTGCAACCGCACACAAAGTTACAAATATGGCAAAAACACAGTTCTATGCAAACATGTAGGGCGGAGACCAGAATCGCAAGAGAAACATTGGGTTGTCCTTTTCAGTTATATAATGGGCTATTAACAAAAAAGGGGAACCAAGTGCTTTAAATATGAATGTATGGATAGAGAGGAAGCATGCAGGACTGCCTCCTGTTACCAAAGGAATTTAAACAAGCAGGCCTACTTCAATGTTTGGTTTAAAGTGGGACCACAAGAAGAAAACTATTGCAGTTGTGGGTCAATAACAAATGCCACAATATAATTCTGCCTGAGTCGATAACCAGGAACAAAACATTCTTTTTTTAGTTAAAGGTACTTTATTTGTCACATACATATACATGTAGCGAAATTCATTCTCTGCATTTAACCCATCCCTCAAGGGAGCAGTGGGCAGCCATTTACAGCGTCCGGGGACCAACTCCAGATTGAAGCCAGAGACTGGAGAACCTAACCTGCATGTTTTTTGATGGTGGGGGAAACCGGGGCACCCGGAAGAAACCCATGCAGACACGGGGAGAACATGCAAACTCCACACAGTAAGGCCCGGGACGACCGGGTTAGAACCCAGAACCACTAGGCAACCATGCCTGCCAGTTGAAGAATAATACTGCGAGTTTAGATTTTTAGGCCATATTACCGAGCCCTAGCTGCGGTACAAGAGATTAGTTTACAATTACTAGTGAAAGTGTGCTGGGGGTGGTTGTGTCTTACTCAAGGCGATGTGTGTGGCATCCTCCAGCGGGTAGCCTCTCTTGGTTGTGCTGACCACACAGAAAGCCACCGACACCATGGTGTGCTCTCTGCAAAAACACAGAAACACCTCAGACAAGAGGGCCGACTAGTAGATCACACATCACTAGCTTAGAGGCCAAACTTTTTTCCATTGACCACATCAAAGCGCACTGCGCTACTCCGCGCCAACACGGAGTGGTCAAGGGATGACCAGTCTGTCCACAATTGTTTTTTTCAAGTGAAACCCCAAGGATTGTTTTAGGCATCGCTGTTTCAAAATCCTGGTTATCATAGATTCAATTATGAATAGGTATATAATCCTATTTGGTCAATCGTTAGTCTAAAATAATTGATAAAAGTTGTGAACCGCTTTGCCAACAATGTCTTACTTAAACATTCATGCCAAAATAAAGCATATTGAATTGACTGCAAGGAAAATGATCAGCATGGGTTTGTCCATGGTTGAAAACATTTCTCAACACAGATTTTGAAACTCTCAGAACCACATTAACGACTTGTTATGCAATTTCGACAGAAAACAGAACATCTGCATTGCACCGTAATATTGGGGGGGGGGGGGGACAACAAATTGACTAATATAATTAGCTGCTCGCTAAAAACTTTGAACAACGCGGCCTTAATGCAAATGTTTACATTATGCTGAGGTAAACAGAAAGTAAAATCCAATAATTCCATTCAAGGTATGCATCTACCTCAGCGGGCAATTTTGTATACCGATTGCCCCAAGGCTACATAACATACGATACAGTAGGGCATCAAGGCCTCAGTCAGCCAACTAGTAAATACACCGCACATCCTTGTGGAATACAGACCACCCACTGGAATCGTTAACGTGGTTTTACTGAGTAAAATGTGGTTCAAGGGCAGTAGGGGAAGACATCATGCACCACACAGGCTTGTGTTATATGCTTTGAGAACAAATTAGATGGCTGCTCCTCTATATAAATGAGCAGCCATCTAATCCAGTGGTCTAATTGGAGTCTACATAAGAAGAAAAAAAATGTGCAGCCCTTGTACGCTTATTTCATTAAAGACGGTGGCTGCATCTCAATATGCATACTATATAGTATTAATATGTCCCAAACCATAGTACGCAAATATAGTATGTCAGAAATCCCAGTTTTTTATTAAATGCTGCACAGCTGAACATAATCAGGGGTTCAATTGGAATCAGGGAAGTGTGTGTTTGGGGGGGCTCAGGTCCAACCTGGCCTTATTTTGACTCGGTTCCCACTAATTCCCCAATGGAACGATTCATCAATATTGATGCTGCGCTCGTATCCGACCCTTACTAACAACCATATTACTCCATGTATTGTATGATCAGGTTTTGTAAGTGATGCACTATTCTTTTACACGGTCCATTTTAATTGCAGGGTTCTAATCTAATGCATTTGCTGCTGTAGAACCAGATACTGTTATTATAAGAGAATGGTGATTTTAAGCCGGCGTACCGAACTGAAAGTAAATCTACTATTGCTGCATGTACATGGGGATTATTTAAACTTGTTTCACCAAACTATAGTAGTATTCAAATCAACAAGCTGGTATCAAAACCATTACAGGCAAATTTTAGATTAGTATTTCAAGCCATGTCATTGGGAAGGCCATATTGTTTGATGGACATTTCCCTGATAATCACACAACCAATAAATAAACTACAATAAATACTGTACTAATACATAATATAGGCTAGGATAAAATGGTATATACCTACACAAACACTGTATGTGTATATTTCTCAAACCATTAGTGGGTCATCAGCCACAGGTTCAACATAATTGTGGGTTCTTGACATGAAAACCCACAACAAATTTAAATGCCCAGCTACACTAATCACACAAGGACATAAACAAGATGGAACAGGCCTCTGAGAACAACGTGTTGTTATTATCAGTACAGTCACCCTGATGTAGTAGAAAACTGAGTTAGCGACTTACTTGGCGAGCTGCATCACATTTCTATAGCAGCTGTACAGTGAACTCTCAGCAGCCGTCCTGTACTTCGCTTTGTACTTCGGTCCGACTGTGTGGATGATGAAACGGGCCGCCAGGTTAAAGCCTTCAGTCATCTTCGCCTCGCCTGTCCGACATCCTGTAAATAAACACATACAAACACACACAAACGATACTGGTAATACAGGACTGTATCAACATCCCAAACAAAACAGGCAAATATTACATTCTTCACCTTCAACAGAGCATCAAAGGTGGGGTTAACAAATATGGCAAAACCCAATGAACAAAACCCATGTTATATAAATATATTCTTATTCATTTTTGTCCCTACTTAGTGCAATATTGTCATTGCCTTGATGGCTCAGTGCTGCCACCTACCTTTCAGTTTGAGCAGCTCATCTCGAAGTTCAGGCCCAGCGTGTTTGTGGATGCTCTCTGAGATGGGATTCTTGTCCGTTAGATTCTCATTACTAGTGTTGACAATGGCAGTGCAGTTCAGCAGGGCCACGTCTCCATTACTGGAAGACAGCACCATGTCATATTAGATCCAACCGTACTTCTCTAAAAGACAATGAAGAAGACTTGAGTACAGATTAGTTGGCAGTTCATCAACTGAGGCTTTTGACAAAACATTACAAGAAAGTAGCAAATCAAACACAACTAAGTTTAAATTGAAATTACAGTCATTTCAGTAAGCGACTCCAATTTCAACTTCCATTCTATGAAATTATATTAATTGCTGACAATCAGGAGTAGAAAACTGATTTTCCAAAGACCTGTGTAAAATAAGCCTTGTTTCAATCCAGGGGTCTGTTCCTTTAACAGTACAGGAATGTGAGGAGGGATTGAAGTGTACAAACATTGTACTGATAGATTCCTAGCAGTAGACCCTCTGGATACCACATCATGTGCTCGGGCCTTGTTACCAACAAAGAGGATTTATGAAGTGAAGGCTACAATGTGGAGTGAGAGAGAGACAGAGGATCGGCTGTGCAAAAAATGCAAGTAGCAAGAACTCTTCAAAAGGCACATGATGCTAGAGCTACACTGTGAGACATTATAGACATGAACAAAAAAGAAATATGCTGACAACAACAATAAACTTCACTGAGGTCTAATGTGTATGACTCACTAGAGAACCATCTTCCGGTTGAGGTCTTCCCGATAAGAAAAGGGGGAGGAAAAGGCTTGCTGACTGTCCAGACTGTCATTGTACTCGTCAGTCACTTCTCCCTCAGCGCCCGACTGCCTCTCCCAGGTAGGCAGAGTCTGGACATCCACAAACTGAGAGCGCGCTCCCAGAGGGTCCATTCCAGTGCTGGCCTGAACCGCAGTGCGCCACCCTGCAAATGAAGCCAGAGAAAGACCAGCACGTGTATCTTGAGTGTCCACATCCAGATGCCTAATATGAGCAACTATCATAAGGGTCAGCAGTGACAGAAGTAACGATCACTTGTGTGTTTACACGTGATCTGGTGCTTTCAGTGACAGAAGTAACGATCACTTGTGTGTTTACACGTGATCTGGTGCTTTCAGTGACAGAAGTAACGATCACTTGTGTGTTTACACGTGATCTGGTGCTTTCAGTGACAGAAGTAATGATTACCTGTGTTTACACGTGGTCTGGTGGTTTCCGTGTCAATCTATTTTGTAATGCCTAAGCATTTTAGCTAAATTAATTTAAGCCTTAGTGGCCTGTCTCTTGACATAACAAACCAACCAATTAAAACCTTACTTTATGATCTACTGGATGCACAGAATTAACGTTGTTCTAATTAAAATATTGAATTATGTTACTACAATTTTAGAGGTAGATGAAACAAATTAGACAACCAAGGTATGATTGAGTGGTATGGTACGTGGTACACTACTTTAACCACATTCCTAAATGTTTTTTGCTTTCCTTAATATGGTCACCAGGTGCGGATTGGCCATCTGGCAATTCTGGCAAATGCCAGAGGGGCTGAACCCTTTTTTTATTGGGGTGGGCTGCTCAGGTTTTTTATATCAACATAGCATTTCATTGTTTTACAGGCCTGCGTTGCATTTGTATGTTTTCGTAACGATTTATGCAACGTATTTGTTGTTATAATAATCTATATTAAGCTTTTGACCCAGTGGGCAATGGCCGGCCTGGTCCCAAGCTAGGCCGGCCCGATAAGGTCAAACTCGCATTGTCAAAATGAGCGGGAGACAAAATCTCTCAGTTCAGACTTCAGACTTAAGACAGCTAGGTACCTGAGTAAAGAATTTGAAAATTAGCTTGCTATAATGTATCGTAAAAGACAAAATGTGGTGCAGAAAAAGTTAGAGACAAAACAATGTGTCTTATGGCCGACGCTGCAAAATGTATTAAGTTTACTAAAATATTTTCACTATTGTTCTGCTGGTCCGAGTCAGAGTGGGAAAAATGAAATAACAGCGAATGGAGCTGCATCAGAGGACTGTAGTGCCATCAAGTTAGGAAAACGAAGAGATGAAAGCTAATTTAAGTAACTGTCAAGCAGTTAATGTATCAATAGCAAGCTATTAACTACTTCTGCCTTTGAGCAACAGTATTTATTGCTATAAATATTTTGTTTAAAAGCAGAAGTTTAGGCTAATTAAAAAGTACATATGGAAACAGATCGCTACTTGCAACAATAGCCCATCAACACATCAACAACATAAGGGATTTGTCACCTATTTAATATAAATTTGAATAGGGCTTTACATTAATAAATTAAAGCTATGTATTGAAATAAATATTGAATGCATGCATACAGTACATACAGTATACATGTTATTAGCCTTGAGGTAGGGTTGAAGATAGTCTACAACAGTCACTCATTTGAGATACACATTAAGTAGTTAGGCTGTTATGTAAGGTATTATGACCCACTGGTTGAGTTCTTCTTTGCCTATTACACAGCCCCTATGTGTTAATTTAATTTATTCACAACTAGGATGTTTCTGGGCCCAGAACACACAGCTCTGATGCTGCAGAGTCTAGTGCAATGGATCTAGGAAGACAACACTGAGACACACTGACATGCAGTCTCCTAATATTGTGACTATATATTACATACAGTATGTAAAAGTAATTAACCCTTAGGAAAAGGGACACATTCTGTTGTCTCTCACACCCAGCTCACAGATGCACACAGACATATTTTAATTTATTTCAATACACAAATGACTGTACATAATAAAGGATTATAGAACAATATTCTATAGTCTATATATTCCGCTGTTGAAGACACCCGCTAATTTAACACATAATCTTTAATTGGATTTAATGGGTTTGACAGCCAGATATGAATTTTCTCTATTATTTAAGGCTTGTAGTGCTTTTATAAGTTAATAACCAATAGTAACATTTTAGGCATGTGTTCAGAAATGTTGTTTTTTAATTTGTGTAAAAAATAGGATGTTGCTGAACTCAGTGGTCCCTGGTCTTTTAAGGATGCTAGACCCCGCAGAGATAGCTCCAGAAAGAGTGTGGTTGAGGTAGGAGGACAAAAGTGACTTATAATTTGTTTATGTTATTTTTAACTGGGTAGGGGAAACACGTTAGCATTAAGACAAAACAGACTCTGCGTTAACATGGCATAACCGCAGTCGCTCGCAATGTGCCAGGAGGCCGAATGGCAACATTTTGTGAAAATTTTTGTTTTCATTTGAATTTTTATCTCAATAAAAGGGTTGTGGCACGCAATTATCGTCTAACAAAAATTACAATAAAAATTTAGGACTAATGAGAGAAAACGCAATTAGAGACAACTTTGCTGCTGAATGTCAGGTTAGTGAGTAGTCTAAGCAATTGCAAAAATAGATGTAAAAATGCCAAGATGCAAAAGCATTGTGAGGTAAAGGTGCTCCAAGTATGCCTTTTCCATCTGCTTTCACCCGAGACAGAGGCCTGCTTTTTTGACTTTGACAAGGAGTTACATTAGGTCAGAATAGAGAATGTAATGTGAATTTGTTCAAAAAACATTTTGATGATGACAAAATAAAATTAAGATATTGAATGAGAATTATTAAATGCAATTAACTAGGAAATGCATTTGTTTTTGATAAAGAAATGTATATTTCTTTGTCTTATTACAGGTGTATAAATATCTTACTACTACCATATATTCCAAATAACAATTTAACTAATATTAATTTAACTATGTTAATATTGGGTTACACATTTCACTGCATAAGTTGAATATAACAGAGGAGAACGAGGACTACTAGACAGACAGTGATAACAGAGGAGAACGAGGACTACTAGACAGACAGTGATAACAGAGGAGAACGAGGACTACTAGACAGACAGTGATAACAGAGGAGAACAAGTACTATTAGAAAGACAGTGATAACAGAGGAGAACGAGGACTATTAGACAGACAGTGATAACAGAGGAGAACGAGGACTATTAGACAGACAGTGATAACAAAGGAGAAAGAGGACTACTAGACAGACAGTGATAACAGAGGAGAACGAGGACTACTAGACAGACAGTGATAACAGAGGATAACAAGTACTATTAGAAAGACAGTGATAACAGAGGAGAACGAGGACTATTAGACAGACAGTGATAACAGAGGAGAACAAGTACTATTAGAAAGACAGTGATAACAGAGGAGAACGAGGACTATTAGACAGACATTGATAACAGAGAAGAACGAGGACTATTAGACAGACAGTGACAACAGAGGAGAACCAGGTCTGTTAGACAGACAGTGATAACAGAGGAGAACAAAAACAATCATACAGTAAAACAGAGGAGAACAAGGAAAATTAGAAAGACAGTGATGACAATGTGGGCTGGTGTAGCTTCAGTGCCAGATCTGAATTTCTCTCCCAGTCTGCCCCTGATGGTCAGTTTTTGACAACGATCAATGCTTGGGTCAGAAACACAATTGCTTTTAACCAAACACATTTACAAATTAAATTTGACACAGTGTAAGTGGAAAACAAAATAAAAGTACAGAAAAAAACAAAAATGTATATAAGTTGACTTATGTACAATACAGTGACCATTAGCCTCGTATGACACTCATGCTACCATAGGGGTTTTCGTACCAGGTTGTGAACATGTGAGCTTACATTAAACTTTCAATGCAATAATTTACAATTTATGTACATTTACAGACTGAGGTGTCTTTTCACTTTTTCCCCAAGTGCAAAGAATATGGAATCGGGGGCACAAATCTAATAATTTGATTCATTAGCAGATTTAGAGCAATTTACAGAAACAATTAGTGTAAAGTGCTGTTCTCCAGGGTACAACGACAGATGCATACATTTTTTTGTCAAAATGCTAACATTAGTACTTAGGGATTTATACCACAAATGCTACAAAATCTTGGAACCGATATGATAATGTTAAAAACATGTTCAAATCGGCAAAGTGTCTTTGTTGAACTTCACGATTTGTTTTAGATATTTTCGTATAACTTGAAAATGAAGCATCAAAATATTTTTATATAGGTAACTGGACGTGGATAGGATTTGTGCTACATGCTAATATGCTAGAATTTGGAATTAGTTGTCAGGGAAAACAGAACCATAACATTGATAACTGTCAGGTATCAGTGAATGCTTACAGTGAAAGGATACCAATGCCTTTTTAATTTGAGTGAACGACCCCTTTATCAATTTGAATAAGTCGCTTTCTAGGAATGTAAAGGCACTGCACGAGGGGTGGACGCAGAGTGGACTTTAAAATTCCATTCTTGAACTTTAACAGGCAGGGTATTAAAAAGCACTATAAGAACGTATATATATAAACGCAGAATTAGAATAAAGATAAAGATTTTATAGCTAGCTAAATGCTAATACTTGCAGCATGGTCAACGATACTTTTTGTGTTTTATGTTACAATCATTCTCATGTTATTTTAAAAGTTAAAAATAGGTCCTTTTGTTGGATAACATAACTGAAAATGTGTCTTCATCAGCAACAAGGGCGCTTGAACTCAGCTGACTATCTGACCATTCCTAGAGCAGCCTTTCCCTTTGTTTTTTATTTGCATAAAAGAGCAAATAAAAACTATATTAAACATAAATATTGTATGACTTTGTTTTGCAAATACCTTGGTTGCACGGCAGTAGTAGCATAACAAAATTGGAAGCAAATTGAATGTATCTTGCTAAGCTAATCAGCAAAAATAGTTATCCTGTACCCGTTTTCCTTTGTCCACTTATCAGTCGTCGATTCCGAGAATCTTTTTTACAAAAAGTAATTCATGGTCTTCTTGTCATCACAAACATGGCAAAACTCGATTTGATATAGCCAATGACAGTGATATAGCCAATTCCCATCGCACTGTCACGTTTAGCTACTAGAGTTTTTTTAGTTCCTGATCAGCTGATTCACAAGAAAGAACAAATCATAGAGAATGGTAGAAGGAATCTGTCATTTTGACCTTCCACCGTGAGTGTACAAAGTAGGTCTGGTAACATAATACTTTTGGGGAGGTTGTGTTGGAGTCTTATTAAATACCATTGTTTATTATGTCAATGGGTCGGTTTTTAATCTGTGAGATTCTGGACAGGTAAGCGAAGCTCAACTCTCATTTATGGTGAATGGGAGTAAATGTGACACTAGCTGAAATATACAGAGACACCATAAAATGTTCGCTGCACAGCCAAGTCCTCTTTCTTATCTCTATGAACACACATACAATCCCAGCACAATGCCCAGCACACACCGTGAGTGACGCACACATACAAACCACTTCCGGAATAATTGGCGGAGACTTTTACTACAAATCACAACATTTGAAAAAAAACGTTGCTAACACTTCTATTGGGAGCTGCTTGCTAGAATTGGATAGATCCTCACAAGGTTTTTCTGTCAGATAAATTAAGTCGTTTAGTTATACTTTTTTAAAGAGAAACAACAATTCTATAAGCAACTCAGACTAAAGTAATCGATGCTAAAACAATGTAATGTTTTTGATATTTTATTGCAATTAAACAAACCTTTTTAAAATATTGACTAGTACTTTGCATCATCCTCACTCAAACTTGAAAAACAAAAATAGTTATTAATTTATGTTTTTGGGCTAGTCTATCTGGGCTTGATTTTTTGCGTCTTCCTCGTGTGCACTCAGCTCATAGTCAGAAAACATCATCTGGATGTCTCAATCTAGGAATTAGGACATTATTCAACTAAGGTAAACACGTGGGAAATGCATAAATGTGTTTTTACGAAATGGATATAAATACGTTTTTGCTTGGGTTATTTATTGTGTAATGTATTTTGTTATCGATGTAGTGTAACCACGTGGGCCTACAGCAACGTTGTAGTAGAGACACAGCTAGCTAGCTAACACAGTCATTAGCTAAAAGTAGTGAAAGTTAGCTAGTTAGTTACACACTCACTGAATCCCACTAAGATGTATTTACAGAGTTATTTAAAGTAGGTAGACAATACTTATTTCTATATTGTTTGTATGTTGTGTTCAATGATAGCTATTGTACCTTGGTCCCAGATGTGTTTTTGTTCTTACTTTACTGTATTCGGTCCTGTCAATCGGGACATGATAATTTATTACGAGTCGTCAAGACAAAAACTCGTCTGGAATGTATGTGTTTACAGTACATCATGCTGATGCTAGTGTTTAGATCTGTAATGTGAGTGGAGAATAAATACCAAGTTAGCTGATCGCGTGGCCGAAGCACCTTACTGATTAGTCAAAATGTGGTGTTTGAGAGACAGGATGGTAGCTCTCCAGGACCAGACAGCAAACTAATGCTTCAGTTGTGATCATTACCTCTTAATTACTTCAATCCATTACTATCAATATCGTAATAATATGTGTCACTCATTGTGTCCGTAGCCCGTGATATCCCTCTGAGGTTGCGACCATGGGGTTGACCAAGCAGTACCTGCGCTATGCTGCCAGTGCAGTGTTCGGCGTAATAGGGAGCCAGAAGGCCAACATTGCTTATGTCACCATGCAAGGAGGGGAGAAAGGACGTTTTGTGGCGGTCGCTGCCTGCGAGCATGTGTTCATATGGGACGTGCGAAAAGCAGAGAAGGTAAGAGTGTTGGGATGGTCTACTCATGAAGTGTTGACACAGGGGATCAGTTAGCAGGCAACACTCGGTGGGTGGGTGCGTGTTATTGATTGGCTGCTTGCATAGCTGATGTCAATATCATCATGGCCTGATGCTGACGTTTTGTAACCCAATAAGTGTGCAACCACAAATAAGATGACCTAACGGGTGATACCAAATTGTAACCCTGTTTGGTCACCAGTCTTTCCGAGGGGTAGAGTTGACATTAATGTCTTAACCATTCCTTCATCTGTCCCAAGGTTCTTATTCTCAAGGGGAACAAACACGAAGTGACGTACCTTTGCCCATCCCCCGATGGTGTCCACATCGCTGTGGGTTATGAAGATGGGGCAGTGCGCATCTTCAGCCTGGCGGACGGCCAGAGCAACGTGTCCTTCAACGGGCACAAGGCTGCCGTCAGTACCATCCATTACGACGCACTGGGCGCTCAGCTGGTGACGGGCTCCAGGGTAAGAACAGACCTGCCATAGAAATGTCCTGGTTACCATGGATGACCAAACGTTGACCTAAGGCTTATGTCTTTAAAATATTACCATATCGTTTGTTATATCTCCTTAACAGGACACAGATGTGATTGTGTGGGATGTGATTAACGAGTGTGGCCTGTACCGGCTCAAAGGACACAAAGACGCCATCACACAGGCGCTGTTCCTGAAAGACAAGAATCTCCTGGTCACCAGGTAGTGCATTAGTCCTAGAACATTCTCCATATTTATCCCTAAGCAGAGATGCCACAAGTTAGTGTAATATATTATTACACTGGTCATTAAGGTCATACTGTGGAAATTCCCATAAGTTGTGAACTCAGCCCAACCCAGAACAATAATCTGTTACACTAACTTGCATCTCTGTCCCTGGGCCTTTGGTACTGTTTGTGGGTTTGTTGTTGAGAGCAGAGTGTTGCTAAATACCATCTATGCAATGTTAGCTTGTTGCTAAATACCATCTATGCACTGTTAGCTTGTTGCTAAATACCATCTATGCACTGTTAGCTTGTTTCTAAATACCATCTATGCACTGTTAGCTTGTTGCTAAATACCATCTATGCACTGTTAGCTTGTTGCTAAATACCATCTATGCATTGTTAGCGCCTGTCTTCGCGGCTCTTCTGTGGTGTTAATTTCTGATGGGTCTGTCTGTTGTTCTCCCCAGCTCCAAAGACACTTTGGTGAAGTGGTGGGACCTGGACACGCAGCACTGTTTTAAGACCATGGTTGGACATCGCAGCGAGGTTAGAGATACCCGTCTAGCTGACCATTGTTGATTATGTAATGTGTTCTGTTGACATTGTATAGCGTACTGACAGCTGATTGAACCACATTTTTGAATAGATAAGTGTCTTTGAATGATTGCAGACTGATTGATTGGATCTCTGGTTGTGTGGTCCTCAGGTTTGGGGAATGGCCTTGCTGAACCAGGAGAGTAGGCTGATAACAGGCTCAGCTGACAGTGAGCTCCGTGCCTGGGATATCCACTATCTCGAGGAGGTACACAAAAAAGCTAAACCGAGCCTCATCATAACTCTCTCAGTATTCAAGAATAATGAGATCTGTTTAAAATGCCCCTCAACACACTTGTGATTTGTCTGACATTTAGGGCATTGAGGCGGGAGAACCAAAGGACAAAAAGGGAAAAAACTTACTGGATAGTGACATGGTTGAGGATGTTGGCCAGGGGGAAGGTTTGGACGAAAGCCCCATGGAGGTACGATGGATCCTGTTAGGGCTGAATCTCAGTCCGGAATCTAGATCACTAAATAACCTGGATAGTAATTATTATAGTTGCTTGCAATCAATGTTAATTCAATGAGTTATTTTAGTTCTTACTTAGTTTGACTTTTTAATCAGTAAACAAAATTATTGACAAAAGCTTTAATGTAGTTGGACAACACACTTGTATTCTGTACATTGTGGGAGATAAGTGGTTGCCTAAATATGCCTTATCTCATCGAAAAAATGAAATGACTAAAATGTTATCAAAACAATGTAAATTTAATTCATAAGTAGGTTAACTAAAATGACACAAAAGCTGCCAAACATATCACTGCTTGTAATGTCATGTTGAAAATCTGAAAGCATATGTATCTGAATTGTTTCATATTCTGTCTCTCACAGAGGATCCTGAGTTGTCAGACAGCTGAAATGGGTTTGAGACAGCTGAAATGTGTTTCATATTCTTTCTTACAGAGGATCCTGAGTTGTCAGACAGCTGAAATGGGTTTGAGACAGCGGAAATGTGTTTCATATTCTTTCTCACAGAGGATCCTGAGTTGTCAGACAGCTGAAATGGGTTTCATATTCTGTCTTTCACAGATGACCCTGAGTTCTCAGGCAGCTGAATTGTGTTTCAGACAGCTGACATGTGTTTCATATTCTGTCTCTCACAGAGGATCCTGAGTTGTCAGACAGCTGGCTCTTTGCTGAGGAATTCCAGGGACCGGGTGGTCTCCATGACTACTGATGAGAAGGCCAAGATCCTGGCATGCCATGTAGGTCTTCACTTCCTCTGGCCGAAATGGTTTATAAAAAAGAATCTCTGTTTATTTTCCCCGTCCGTGATCGTTCGTTCACGTCCCCGTCCCCCTCTTTTGTCAGGGATCAGACGCGGTTCTGGAGGTGTTCAGGGTGCGGACGGTTGATGAGGTGGAGAAGATGATGGCCACGAAGGCCAAGAGAAAGGCTAGGTAATCCCCTACATGGATTAAAGACATAAATCCTGCCAGTGTTTCTGAACTGCTGTTGATTTTGGTGATGTAACGCTGTGCTGCCCTCTGGTGTAGGGAGGCCAAACGTGCAGAAGGCGAAGTCCAGGATCCAGTGATAGAAAGGAAACTGGGGGACGAGATTGTGAAGCTGACTAATATCATGGCCTCTGCCAAGATCAGGTACAGACATGCAGACGCAAGTTGAAACTCATCCTGTTACACGGCTAATTACTCAACCAACATTTTGTGTGATACACATCTTAGATGGGTGGACTGTCTACTGTGTGCCGGAGGAGAGTTGAAGTTAGCCATGCTGCTCCAGAACAACACAGTAGAGACCTACAGCCTAAAGACGTTGGACCAGAAACCAGCCGGGACGAAGACCTCCCGTTTAACCCTGGGAGGCCACCGCACCGATGCCCGTACGCTGGCCTTTAGTTCAGACAACATGGCCGTTCTGTCCGCATCCGGGGAGACCGTCAAAGTCTGGAACAGGTGACGCATCCGGACACCTCGAATCTTAAGGAGGGTTCTTCGTTGTGATTGGCTGTATAACAGAGACCCTCCCATTCTCCCAGGTTAACCCTGCAGGTGATTCGCACTATGTCGTGTGAGTACGCCCTCTGCTCCCTGTTTGTCCCTGGAGACCGCCAGATCATCCTGGGAACTAAGGTAAAGCGTTCTCACGCTAACATACAGCGAGTTAACTCAGCTACGCTAACATACAGCGAGTTACCTCAGCTACGCTAACATACAGCGAGTTACCTCAGCTACGCTAACATACAGCGAGTTACCTCAGCTACGATAACATACAGCGAGTTACCTCAGCTACGATAACATACAGCGAGTTACCTCAGCTACGATAACATACAGCGAGTTACCTCAGCTGTCTGCTATGCACTGTGGAACTATGTTGTTTAAACTAACATGAGCTAGTCTCTATGGTGGAACTATGGTGTTTAAACTAACATGAGCTAGTCTCTATGGTGGAACTATGGTGTTTAAACTAACATGAGCTAGTCTCTATGGTGGAACTATGTTGTTTAAACTAACATGAGCTAGTCTCTATGGTGGAACTATG